>VMDO01006129.1:18616-103797 GCA_007922755.1 Pedetes capensis | reverse complement strand
GCTTTTGAATTGTGGTGCTGGAGACGTCTATTGAATATACCATGGACTGCCAAAAGAACCAACAGATCTGTCCTAGAAGAGGTACAACCAGAGTGCTCCTTGGAAGCAAAAATGGCCAAACTGCGTCTTACATATTTCGGACATGTAGTCAGGAGAGAACAATCCCTGGAGAAGGACATCATGTTTGGGAGAGTGGCAGTTCAACGGAAAAGAGGAAAACTCTCCACCAGATGGATTAACACAGTGTCTGCAACAATGGGCTTAAACATAAATAAGATGGTTTGCCTGGCACAGAATCGGCAAGTGTTTCTATCTGCTGTACATAGGGTCGCTATGAGTTGGACTCGACTCGACGGCACCTAACAACAACAACAACAAAGAATTACATGTATTTGAACTCAAAATGACACAGACACAACAATTATAAAATATAATCTTACTAAAAAATGTGCAAGACCTAAGTCAAGATATATTGAATAAATCAAGAGATACTTCATGTTCTTGGGTGGGAAACTTGACTACTGTAAAGCTCAAAGCTTCCCAAACTAATGTCCAGGCTTAATGTAATTCTAATAAAAATTCTAGGTTTTATGGTTTTTATTCTGTTTTGTTTTGTTTGGAGAGTTTTTTTTTTATTCGTTTGGCTTGTGTTTTTAAATATTTGGTTGGGGTTTTGTTTTGTTTTATTTGATTTTTGTTTTGTTTTGGTTTGGGTTCTGGTAACATTATGCTTCCATTTAAACTTTACCTGGTTTCTAAGTATAAATGGCAAGTGGAACATACTCATCTAATTTTACTCCCACCTAAAATTCCATTAAAACTATAGTAAAGGGACTTTTTTAAAGAAATAAATCCACAAGGACAAGAGTAGAGATAAGAGGGCAACATTTCAGAAGATGGAAAACATTGGTCAAGTGGCAAGTGACTTAGCAGTCCCAGAAAGCCAGAGTTGAAGTGAGAAATGTTAAGAACCAAACAAGCATATGGCACAGAATTCCAGCAGCACCAAAATAAAATAAATGTATAGTGCTGAATACACAGTGTTGGGACTTTGCCAGGCATCTTCCCCATTTGACTTCTGTAACACAACCAGCAAGGCTTGGACCTTCCAGGCAGGATATCAGAGGATTCTTTTCTGGTATTATCACCAGTACAAAAGAAGACATGAATATGCTGACATGTAGAGGAAATCCCCCAACAAATGGCAATCATATCACCCTACTATGAAGCTCAAAACTACTGGGAAGCTCCAACCATGGCTTAGAATCTCTCATGAGCTTTCTGTCCTCCACTTTAAACAGAAAGACCAAGGCAAACAGATCAAAAAAATATTAGGGAGGAGGAGTCAAACAATGTGGATAGTTCAAAAGAACTATCACTAACATGCTCAGGGAGATAAAATAAGATTATTGCAGATGCTACTGAACACAAAGGAGAGGAGAGTACAATCAGAGAACAAATATGCTTTTAGGGATTTCTAGATCAACCATATTCTATTCATAAAGAAGAGCTTTATAGAAGGCTTAAAAATTAAAGGTGAGGAAATCTACCAAAGAAGAGATATGGAAGAGAAGAAAAAGAGAGATAAGATTAGAGGAACAATTGATAAGTTCAACATGCAGAAAATAGGAATCCAGACAGAGCAGAGCAATCAAAGGGAATGGAATGGAAACATAGGAATACCAGTAAGTTGTGTGCCCAGAATAATGCATGTATTGACTAACAAAACATGTCATTGTGGGAAATCTCAGAACACTGGGAAAAGATTTTTAAAACTTCCAGGGAGAAAAAGAAATGTTAAAAAAGATCTGAAAAAGAAAGATTTTTACTTTTCAACAGCAATGTTAGGCTCTTCAAAATAGTAGAAGAAAATAAGTTCTAATCATAAATTAAAATATACCCAAATAATAGGTCCCCAAAGTATTAATCTCCCAAATTCCCTTTCTCAGGAAGTTACCAAAGCATTCATGCCATCAAAATAAAGGGGTAAATCAAAAACAGAAGTCCTGAGATACAGATAACAGACACCTACCACAGGAGAGGAGTGACAGAGATCCCCAAGACAATGGAGGGAGATTTCAAGATGACTGTCAAGCACCAAACCAAAGACAACCCATCCACATTGCCACCATGAGACCCTCAAGACAGAAACATTGAGGAGTTTCTAAAACTGATGAATCAGAAGACAGCCATGTGACATTATTTAGAAATATGGAAATTTATAAGTGTCAAAACAGTCAAAACATATCAAATGCAGTAGGTTCACTGTGTTAGGAAATTACCATTTTTAGTAGCCTTGTATGAGATGATGTTTTAAAATAATGTGCATGTATAATTTGACCCAAATGTAATATACCTATGGTATAGCGACATGTTTAACTTTTTAAAATGAAATGTTAATAGTGATTATCATCAGCGATATAGGTAATCTATTTTTTCTGTTTTTAATAATTTCTACTACTGGCATAAGATGGCTAGATATTGTGGCAGGGAAACAGTAGAAATGAGACCAAGCCACATATTACAAACAACATAGGTAAATCTCTTTTATTGGCACTTCAGCTCAAGTCAGCTGACTGAAGCTGAAGGGAGCTCACACTAACCAGAGGGTACCAGGCTGCTCACTTGAACAAAGGGAGCAGCAGGTGTTTATTGACTCTTTTTGGGAGGTGGGCTAAAGTTTGGTAGTTGTTCACTAGTCATGGTTTCAAAGATCTTCTTCTTCTTGCATGCAAGCAGACTAGCCTTGTACTTTATGGGCTAATGGGTGATCAACTCCATTCTGGAACTGCTGAGTTGCAGCTGGCATCATCATCTTGCATAAATATCTGGGCCTTATGATAGGGCTGAAGGACTTTCACCACTTAACTTGCCAAGAAAGCACAAGAGAGTGGTAAAAGAAACATATATCCACTCCAATGAGCAGCTGGCTAAGTTAACCTGGCACTGTAGTCTTCAATGCAACATTTCACAAATGATTGATAGGTTTACATGCATGTAGAACTGAGTAGAGTCTGACTCAATGGTTCTGAGGCAGCAAAAAGGGATAGACCTAATAAAGACAGGGATGCTAAGTCTTTTTATCCCGTTTTAGCGAACTATCAGATGTCTGTTAGCTCCAAAGAAGAATCAATGCTTTTAGCAAAAGCAACCTTCAAACTTCTGCAAAGTAACCTAGACAAATTCCCTTTCTCAGGAAGTTACCAAAGCATTCATGCCATCAAAATAAAGGGGTAAACCAAAAACAGAAGTCCTGAGATACAGATAACAGACACCTATCAGACAACTGTTATCATAATTCACATGGCAGAGGTTATCTTACATTATCTTACAGAAGGCTATGGCTCTGATCTGACAGACTGTCTGACATCTGAGCTGATATGGGGGCTTACTGAGGACATCTCATGGGATGAGGGGTTTCCTTGGTAATAACCCCCCCCTTGGGTTTCTTTGTCATTTGTGTTACCATTTCAAACTGCAGTACTTTTAGCTTGGCTTAGTCATAAGCAGCTCACAGTGTGTAAATATTCTGGCCTTGTAACCTAATTGGGTGCTTTATGAGAAACCTATGGAGAGAATACAAGGATGGAGACAGAAAAACAAACACCCTGCTTTTAAAAGGTAACAGATTAGGGATCCAGAGTTCATTTGCCTTTTGGCCTCCTGTGGTGGTTTCATTACAAGTGCTTATTATATTTTAATGCAAAAAAAGATAACTTTTAAACTTTAAATACCAAAATTAAAAGCCAATTCATTCAAAAATAAATTTAAAATCCTTCTAGTCTATCTTTCCTCTTGCTTCCTATTTCAGCTCCAATTAGACTGGAGAACCAGGGAAAAACTGTTTTCACAGAGGCAAAGTAGAAGAGAGAAATGTCAGAGCTACCCCTGGGTGCCCAGCCATTGAGATGCTGTCTCTCCTCCAATTTTCCCTTTGTTCTCTCCACAACAAGCCAACACATAAAATATTTTTTTTCCAAATAACTTCATTTTCACTATACCTTCCAATGTTGCCCATAAGTCAGGATATGTTTCTTGGCGATGTCCATTCTGTCCCAAGCCATTGCAAGATTTAGTTGTTCTGATGTAGATAAGTTGGTACCTAGGGTAAATGAAGGATTAATTATATAGTCTATTCAAAACATCTAGGTAACAAAGTGCCCTGAAATGTGAGAACAGGAAATAAGGAACAATTGTAAATCTACTCAGTTACTCACCCTCCAGCAAAGCTGTTAGAATTGCTAAATCAAGGTCTTTCTGCTCTTCAGAATCAGCATCAAATATGGTAATCTATAATAGTTGAAAAACAGAAAGTCATGCATTTGGGGAACTACCAAAGAAATGCTTTCAAACAGCAGCTACACAACTCACCTGTGAGCTAATGAAATGAGGGAAACATTCCTCATCTTGTAAATTTCAAAACCAAAGCTTACTTTACTTTATCTTACTTTTATTTATGAAAGAGGAAACTTTGAAATAGGTTAACAAAAAGTTGTAGGCACTTGGAAAAAAAGAAACTTTAAATATTCCATGTATATTTTCGCTTACTATATGCTTGCTGCAAGAAAAAGAACTTCAGTGTAAATTTCTAATTAATTAAAATCATTCTCCCTTTTGAAGGGATACTAAGTGAGGTCCCTCTATCCACTTAAACTTAGAAATGAAGACTTTTACTTCTTAATGAGAAATGGATTCTCAATCATTTATCCTAAAATAAGACAATTATAGTGGAACTATAGAGCAAATACAATGAACACCCCAGACTCCAGGATGCCAGGGGGCCCAGTGCATCCTGGTACGTGAATAACTTTGTGTGTGTGTGTGTGTGTGTGTGTGGCAGTAGGGGTGAACCCAGGGACTCGTGCTTGCATGCTTTGCAAGTGCTGTACCACTGAGCTACAACCCCAGCCCATTTTTTTTTACTTTTTGAGACAGGGTCTCACTAAATTATGCAGACTGCCTCTGGTCTCAAACTTGTGATCCTCCTGCCTCTGCCTCCCAAGTTTCTGGGATTACAGGTGTGCACCATCGTGCCCGGCAAATAATAACTAATTTTTTAATAACAAATAAGGACTTTACTTATGGTTCTAAAGGATTGTCTGCTATTCATGAGTGTTTGTTAGCCTTTCCAAATTAAAATGTGTTTCATATAGTGTAGGAAGCTGGTTTAAGAGAAAATATTTAGGACTAGCAAGACCTATTCCAAGGTATGAAACTAAGTAGCCAGCCTTAGGTAAATATCAGAAAGCCACTGAACCTAGGTTACTCATCCACAAAATAAGAAGAATCCATTAAAATTATCTCTAGGGTCCCATAAAGACATAAAAACTATGTTAATACAACTTCATGCATTGGTTTCTGTACGTAACAACCCTCAATGCACCAACCATAGAGAACCCAGTTGCCGTCATGCAGAAAGTCACTGCTGCCTTTTCTTGCCCTTCTTGATCACATGGCTCATTAATTACACTATTTGATGACAAGAAGAGGCAAACAAAATGACAATCTCTATTCTTCTGATTTTTGTGGGAAATATAATGTATATGAGACTAAGAACAAGATTTCACCTCTGAGTTCATGGCAGTTCTACCATTTTTTAACCGTATAACTATGTACCTCATTTAAATTCTCAAGCTTCAGCTTCATCGTCCGTGACACTGAGATGAACAAACACTGCCATATTGAACTCATTCATGGGGCTATTTCAGATGAAAAAATACATTTAAGCCAGGTGCCACTCAGGCAGCAGAGGCAGGAGGATCAAGAATTCGAGGCCACAGGCAGCCTGTGTAACTTAGCAAGACCCTGTCTTAGGACAAATAAATAAATAAATAAATACCCCAACAAAAAAACCAAACAATAAAACACCTCCCTCCTAAAAAGAAGGGACAAGAGATGCAACTCACTGGTAGAGTGCTTGCAAAGTATGCACAGGGCCCTGGGTTCAACCCCCTAGTACTGCAAAAATAAAATTCAAAAGCTCAACAGCATACTACAAGCCAGATAAGGTGACACATGCCTGTAATCCCAGCCACTCAAGAGGCTGAGGTAAAAAGATCATGAGTATAAGGCCAGAAGCAGTCTTTGCAACTTAGTAAGACCCTGACTCAAAAATGAAATTGAAAGAAAGAAAAGAAGAAAGAAAGAAAGAAAGAAAGAAAGAAAGAAAGAAAGAGGGGGGGGCGAGGGAGGGAGGGAGGGAGGAAGGAAGGAAGGAGCAAAGGAAAGAAGGGAAGGAAGGAAGAGGCTAGAGGTGCAGCTCAGTGGTAGAGGGCTTGCTTACCATGTGCAAGACCCTGGGTTGAACATACCCCCAGTACTGAGAGGTGGGGGAAAAGCACACTGCTAATTATAAACACATTGTGAGTAGGCCACTGCTAATTATAAACACATTGTGAGTAGGCCAATGAAAATCCCAAAGTATTTTTCACATATGTTGCCTCACACTTTCTCTAGCCTGACTCTGTTCAGTTGGTTTCCATATAATCCAAGGCATTAATAAAAATTTTAATCACAGTACCCTAAAACATGAAGCACTTTTCCTGGGCCTACATCACAGTCATAGTCCATAACCTGTGTATTCCATTTCTATTCCAGAGCTTAATCTCACATTTCCCATGGCCCAATACGTTCCCAAAGACCTCCTGCAGGATTTACTCAGGAGACAAGATGTGATCTTCTAACCTAGCAGACTGAGTTCCCTGAAGATATGGAGCTGTTCCTTTACCCTCTGAAAATATTTATGTGTAATCTGCACCAAGTTTGATAACTTTTCTGTAATAATATTTATTCTAAGTGATTTATAGAGTCTGGAAATTAAAGTATGAGTGGTGGGGATGGGTTTGGAGCAGTAAGAAGCCAAGTTTACTCAACTACAGGCCAAAAGAATGGAGAACTTCCATACTTTTTTTAAATTGTGGAAATAGATATTGCAATTTTGGAAAACTGACATTTCTAAGTGAGTTTGAGTCATTATCTCATCATACTTACAGAATCCCTGTGTACCATACACTCCATTAGAATTTGAAGAAGGTGGTTGGACTGTTTAAGGCTGAAGTTGAAAGTGTTCTGAATCATGCAGATGATCTCCTCTTTCACCTGGAGACACAGCATCCTGGCAGAGAAATAAATAGTTGTCACTTGACACAACCCAAGGAAGGGATCAAGCCAGCAGCACTGGCCACCTGACAGAGAAGCCTTCTAGGGACAGTTCTGCCAGAGAACAAGTCAGCAAATGCAAGCAGGGGCCCCAGGAGAAGGATGAATTTGATCATGAGAACGGATTGATCTACCACGACCCTGAAAAGAATATGCTCCTGAGCTGATAGATTTCCAAGGGGCTGTGAATCTCCAGAAGTCTGTGCATCAGATTCTGAAAAGGATCTAAAACCCATAAAGCTTTGAGAACCACTCATCCAGGGTGGCTTTAGGAAAGGGAGAGCTCTGAAGAAATGGAGAGTGATGGAGGGTAGAAGTAGAGGCCTGCGGGCCCAATGGGCAGAAAAATCCTAAGGAAAGAGATGCCAGAGAGTGGACAGAACATAAACCGTGAATAAATGTTTACTAGATAAATCACTGGGGCTGGGATTTAGCTCAGTGGGTAGAGCACTGCGTTGCAGTCTCTGAGGTCCCGAGTTCAATTCCCAGCACCACAAAAATGGGAGAAGGTCCTGGCAATCTACTCCCAAAGCAATCCCGAAAACAGCCATTGAAAACCCTATGAGGGTCGCTATGAGTCGGATACCGACTTGATGGCACCTAACAACAACAACAAGATAAATCACTGGGGGCACAGTATATACCCAACATAATCATCATGCTTTCAAAACTGGAAGACACAACAGCTATAGAGACGACGAGAGGAAAAAAAAAAAAAAAAACCACCATCTTCTTTGAAAAGGAAAAAGAAATTAAAACCTAAAGTAAGCAAAACATATGCTGCGTAAATGCTGGGATACAGATTTCCCCAATTCCTGATATTTTTTACTAATGGTAAATAAATGGGAAGGTGAGCTGGGGCCAACGCTGCCTGCCTTCCTCACTATTGGGTTCTCTCAGCTGTAACAGTCATTTGGAGAAAGAGCTCCTCCCTCTATTCCCCTGGAAATGCCTTTTGGAGAGCTCAGACATAACTCAAGTTTCCCTGTCACAGGTAGGCCACTCCTCAGGCAAGAAAACAGCAGCCCCCATGGTTAGAGGACATTTGA
Source organism: Pedetes capensis (assembly GCA_007922755.1). Lineage (NCBI taxonomy): Eukaryota > Metazoa > Chordata > Mammalia > Rodentia > Pedetidae > Pedetes > Pedetes capensis. Next base: position 95,590 of record VMDO01006129.1, on the reverse strand, counting down.
TCCTGATGAACAAACACAGCCATGGAAAATTAATTCCGGTCTCCACTTCTGGGCTCCAATGGTATATGGCCCACATAAATGCACAGCTTGCAGAACTAAAGTGGAGGAAAGAGTAGCCACTGTAGTGAGGGAAAGGAAGGGTCAGTGCATCACCCCTCATCTGCTGAGCGTTTGTGAGCGAAGGCCAGGAGGTCAGCTGCTCTGCCAGTGCCTTCAAACACCACCACAGGGTCTTTGTTCTTGACGGTCTCGCACACCCAGAGGATGACGTTGGGGCCTCCTTCCACAACCAGTCCCACAACAGGCACGCCTTGTCTTGAATCTGTTTTGGATCACAAACAGTACCAAACTATTATAAAACTGCCTCTCTTAGCCAGCCAGCCACTCTGATTTCTAGCTACAAGTCTTTCAATTACCACCCATCTTCATTGCTTGCACTGGCCCCTCTCTCTTATTTTATCCAGGAATGCTTAGATCAAGACCAAGGCAAAAACCTGGACTTTAAGTAAAATGTAGCATAAATAATGGTGAGGCCATCTTTAGGCTTTTGCCAGATAAAAGGATAGTTAAATGCTTTCAGTAACTTAAAAAAAGAAAAGAAAAAGTAAAAAGAAAAAAGTTATCCTCGAGAAATTTTAATTTTTAATTGTAGAAAATTCCAAACATATCTAAAAGTAAACAGATATATAATGAATTCCAATGTATCCCTCATGGATCTCCAAAACTGATCGACAATTTGCCAAATCAATAAAACCTTAATGGCCATTATTTCTAGAAAAAAATGGAATGGGCAACCTTCAAAGACTTTCCATTTCAATATACACCATTTCTCTCTCTTTGAATTTCTCCTCATTTCTTTTTTAAAGCAAGGAAGATAGGCTGAGTGCAGTGGCACATGCCTGTAATCCCAGCAACTCAGGAGGCTAAGGCAAGAAGTTTGTGAGTTCAAGGCCAGAGGAAGCCTACATAACTTAGCAAGACCCTGTCTCCAAATTTGAAAAAAAAATAAAAATGGGCTGGGGATTCAGCACAGTGGTAGAGCATTGGAAAGTACGTGTGAAGCCCTGGGCTCACCTCCCAAGTACCACACATATACGCAAAAATAGAATAGGAGCAACTATGGAACCATTGCTATATATGTATGTATATATATGTGTGTATATATATATGTATATATATACACACAAATATATAATAATATATATTATGTGAAAAAATTATAAAATGATATGGACTGTATGTCCTGTTCATGCATTCAAAACCTTATACATAGCTATATTTTTTATATGTGTGCATATACCTACAGCATGTTCTATAAATGATAAAAAAAAAAACTGAAGGGATATGCCTCAAACTATGAATGGTGGAGAAGAAAGAGAAGAGTTTGGACAAATGTTGAAAAGAGACTTTGAACATCTGATAAATTTCTTATTTGAAAGTTTTAACATCACACGTGCATTGATATATTACATTGAAATCAATTATTTTCATTTTATTTTTCAAAAGAAGAATAATTAGGAAGCAATGCAGTACTCATACTTGAGCAACAGAGCAACTTCACTTTAGAGTCCGTGTCTTTGGGATCCCACTGTGGCCTTCTTCTGGCCATCCCCACCCCTCATGGAGAGAGGTCTGCAGGGCTAAGTTCAAAGAGTCTGTACCCCTTCCCTCACATGCTAAAATTCACAGGACCCCAGAATCCCTGCTCCCAGCCTAAACCTGTCCCCAGTTATGCCCTCCCCAAGAATGGATTTGCCAAAGCAAGAGGCAGCTTCAGAAGGTAGACGAAAGGTGGCCAGGGTTTTGACACACAGGCTAGAGCCTACCTGACATCACAGGACCAAGCCCTAGACAGAGAAGCAGAGAGTGAGCAGGTCAAAATGCTCCCTCCACCCCACTGCCTCACGCTGGCTCAGTGCTCCCCCAAATCTATGAATTCTGAACTTAAACCTGGCCTTCCAGCTCTGCGTGTCAAGGTAAAAGGGTAGAGTATTTAGATCAGTTGGTAAAGTGCCACTCTGCACTCTCTGAGGCCCTGGATTCAGTCCCCAGTACTGCAAAAATCAAGGGAGATCCTGGCAGCCCACTCCCAAAGTAATCTGGAAATAATCAGCCATTGAAACCCCTATGAATAAGTATATAGGGTGACTATGAGCTGACCTGACTCGACAGCACCTAACCATAACAACAATAAAACTTTTCAGTGTTTAGTTAGCATGTAGACTTCATGTGTATCTTTGTCCCACACTCCACAAACATTCCGGGTGGGCCCATTATTCTTCTTCTTTTCCTTTTTCATTCACCTCCACTCCATTATTCTCTCCATGTCACTAAAAAGTGAATGTACATTTTATCAACTGATAAACAAAGTATTTCTCTAATAATGTCACCTTATGAAAGCTGAATGAGATGACAAATTGGTCTATTGAGACATAAAAGTAATATAGAAAATTAAGATGGATATTTCATTAAACTTGAGGGGGTTTTTTTTATTTTTTTATTTTTTTGTTTTTTTGGTTTTTTGTTTTTTGTTTTTTTTTTGCACTGATGGGGATTGAACCAAGGTCCTCACACATGCTACGCAGGTGCTCTACCACTGAGCTACATTGTCAGACCTAAAAAATCTTAATTTTATTATTTATTTACTTATTTATTTATTATTTTGTGGTGTTAGAGATTGAACCAGGGCCTTACCCATGCTAGGCAAGCCCTCTACCACTGAGCCACATCCTCAGCCCTCTAGAAGAATTCTATAAGAGAATTTTGTATATCTTATATAATGGAATATTACATGTGCTGTTAGGTGTAATCGAATAGGGTCTGACTCATAGTGACCCTACATCCAACAGAACAAAACACTTCCAGATACTGTGCCATGCTCAGCACTATTGTTTGTGCTTCTCTGCTATTCATAGGGTTTTTGATGACTGACTGTTTTGGGATTGCTTCGACAGTAGGCTGCCAGGTCCTCCACCCATGGAATATTACATAGCATTAGAAATGTGTTAGATTATGCTTACTGACATGGAAATACATCTATGTTTAGTGAAGAGAAAAAGACTATAAAAGAAGCATGGATATCACATCATTCCAGTTTTACTTTAAAAAATGTTGCTCTGGTGCAGGAGGCAGTGGTGCACACCTGTGATCTCAGCACTTAGGAGGTGGAGGCAGGAGGGTTGAGAACTCCAGGCCAGCCTGGGCCATATAGTGATACTCTGTCTCAAAAATGAATAAATGAGTGAATTAATTAATGCCATTCTCTGTGTGTGTTTGTAAAAAGGTTCTGTATGCATGCATGTGAAAAATTTAATGGTTACTTTTGATAGTAAGATTACGGAAAACAATTCTTTTCTTTTCACATGTTTTCTTTGCTTTACCTGAAAATGAACGAACATAATACTTTTACCAACAGAAAAAATGAATAAGAGCATTTGTAAAGGAGGGGAAGAGCAAATCCAATTTCTATTACAGACATTCTTATTGAATCAATAACTAATTGCCAGAAAAACAAATATATTTATGATCATTTTCTCAAAAGGGGGATTACTGATGCTACTAATAAAATTAAGTAGGAGGACGAAAGATGTGGAGGGATTGGTCAATGTGTACTAAGTTACAGTTACATAGGAGCAAGAAGTTCTGAAGGCAGGTGTGGTGGCACATGCCTGTAATCCCAGCACCTGGGAGGCTGAGGCAGGGGCTTCAACATGAGTTCTAGACCAGCCTGAGCCACACAGTAAGACCTTATATCAAAAAAAAAAAGAAAGAAAGAAAGAAAGAAAGAAAGAAAGAAAGAAAGAAAGAAAAAGTAGTTCTGTGTGCTGATGCACAAGAGGGTGACTAAAGAAAACAATAGTGTATTGTAACTTCAAAAAGCTAGAACAAATGATTTTGAATGAGTTCACCTTAAAGACGTCTATAGCCATGGCCCCCTGGCATCTGATCCCTCCTGATCTAGGGAGCTAAACAAGGTCGGCCTGATTAGTCCTTAGATGGGAGATTACACGGGAATACCAGGTGCTGCAGGCTAAGGAGAAGGACCTGGCACTCCACTCCCAAAACAATCCACTGTTGAAAACCCTATGAATACCAGAGAAGCACTGACATAATGCCAGGCATGGCACAGTGTTGGGGAGTTTTTCATTTTGTTGTACATAGGGTCACTATGAGTCAGACCTGACTCCATGGCACTGAACAACAACAACAACAACATCTTAATGAAATGATATTTGAGGAGATAGATAACATTGAACCAGATTACACAATATACAACATATACCTGTATTGAAACATCACATGATATCTTATTAATATACACAACTTTTATTTTTATCTATCACTTTAAAAAGTTAATTTAATCTAAATTTTTAAAATTTATTTAAAAAGAAAAAACAACCAGGCACCATGGCACACACCTACAATCCCAGCTACTCCAAGCACTGAGGCAGGAGGGTCACAAATTCGAGACCTGAGGCAACCTGGACAACTTAGCGAAACTCTGTCTCAAAATAAAATGGGGTTGAGCATGCAGCACAGTGCTACAACACTTGCCTAACCTGTGCAAGGCCCTGGTTTCAAACCCCAGGACTGAGAAAAAATAAAGAAAAATTAAAAAACATTGTAGAGTTCTTGCTAAGAAACCTCACTAGAGAGCTGCCTCTACTGTTAGTTGTCAGGGTAAAGCAGGAGGACCACATTGTTGTTGTTAGGTGCTGTCGAGTCCAGGCGACTCATAGCTACCCTCATAGGGTTTTCAATGGCTGATGGTTTGGGGATTGCCTCAGAAGTGGATTGCCATGTCCTTCTCACATTTTTGCGGTGCTGGGAATTGAACCCAGAACCTCAGAGACTACAGAACAGCACTCCACCGTCTGAGCTAAATCCCAGCCGCAAAGTATACTGTGTTGTTGTTAGGTGTCTTTGAGTCAGGTTCAACTCATAGTGACCCTCATAGGGTTTTCAACAGCTGATTGTTTCGAGATTGCTTCAGGAATGGTTTGTCACATCCTTCTCCAGTTTTTGCAGTGCTAGGGATTGAACCCAAGGCTTCTGGACTGCAGAATAGCATTCTACCAACTGAGCTAAACCCCAGCCAGCAGACCATATTATACCTCCAATTTAAAAGTATCTAAAATAGCCATCCCAGGATAGGGTACCTTCCCTGTGTTTACCCCCCTGAGATTATGACAGGACACAGTGGCATCAGGGCCTATGCTTCCTACTTTGACAAGGTGTCCTGCGGCATACAGAATAGGAACTGACATTGGCCACGTTTCAATGATCAAATGTCAAAGCCAGAGATTCCTACACAACTTTATGATGTCAATCTTTTTTTTTTTTTTTTTTTTTTGGTATGTATCCTCTGCCAACATCAAGGGCTTGCGAGGGACTCCAAAGATTTTTTATTTTTTTGAAAGAAATAAGCAAGCCAGGTGCGGTGGTGCACACCTGTAATCCCAGGACTCTGGAGGCAGAAGCAAGAGGATCACAAGTTTGAGACCAGAGGCAGTCTGCATAATTTAGTGAGACCAGTAAAAAAATGGGCTGGGGCTGCAAAGCACACAAGCACAAGGCCCTGGGTTCAACCCCACAAAAAGAAAAGAAAAGAAAAGAAGCAAGCAAACAAGCAATATATTTAAGGGTTTCCATTCCACTGCAGTCTCTTTTTACATATATGAATGACAGATACAAACATAAGCATGCCAAGGTGTGAAGATCAGCTTGGAAGCACAAGAATTTTAGATTTGTTAGGCATCGTCTTCTTTCGTCTTCTCTTTCTTTCCTGTGCATGTGTGCCCACGCGTGTTTTTGAGTGTGTGTGTGGTATGTGTGTGGGGGGGTGGCTATTGTCTTGGACTCGACAGCACCTAACAACAACAATGTGGTCCTCCTGCTTTACCCTGACAACTAACAGTAGAGGCAGCTCTCTAGTGAGGTTTCTTAGCAAGAACTCTACAATGTTTTTTAATTTTTCTTTATTTTTTCTCAGTCCTGGGGTTTGAAACCAGGGCCTTGCACAGGTTAGGCAAGTGCTGTAGCACTGTTGCTGCATGCTCAATAGCTGTTTTCATATGGTTTCTCTTTTGAATAATAAAAGTTATTAATCCAGTGGAATTGGCTCCACATTCTTTCTCCAGAATCAAGGAAACCCTCCAGATAAATCCTAAGTGTCAAAGTCTTTGAGCATGGAAATGTCACTTGCTGCTAGATGCAAGCTCAGGGCTGCCTGCATTCATAAGAAAATGGAAGATCATCAAGGAGGAAGAAAGACAAGGACTTTGCTCTCATGGGGCATACATAACCACTGTGCAGAATCTGAGCTTTTCAGGTTAGTGAGCACTGGCTCAGAGACACAACAGGACATTGCAGGTAACTAATATTTCAGGCCCTTGCAGGGACTTTCCCTGAGGGGATTCTGCTTCAGGGCCACTCCCTGGCCTATTCCTTCCCTTTGCACTATTGATCTCCCATCTCTGTAACCATCTCCACCCTAAGACGAGCACATACCTGGTCTTCTCTCTCCTTTCTCTGACCTAAATGAGCCTCAAAACAGTTATTCAATCTAAGCTCTAAGGGATCAGTAATAATTCCCAGAGCCCCTCCCTTCCCTACCATATCCCACAACCATAACATGACCACTGTACCAAACAAGAAAAAAAGGAAAGAAGCATTTATTAAAGACATACTCTGCACCCAACACTGTCTAACCGTATCTAACATATATTTCTCAACTAATTCTTGCAAAGCAGGCCCTTCCATTTCATAATAAGAAAATAGTTTGACAGATATTAACTCCATTGCCCAAGGCCACAGGCAGTAAATGACATAGCTGGAACTTTTCTGACTTCACCTTTTTCCTCTGCTTCAGGGGATCAAAGCCCAAAACTAAAAAGCTTACTACCAGCCAACACTCAAAGGTTGAAGAAGACTTGAGCTTCCTAAGAGCATTCCTACTCCCTGGTCTTTGGCCCCAAAACATGGTGATATTTTGTGGGAGATTTAATTCAGTGCAAGAGGCAGAGGTCACCTTCTGCTGCTTTGAGCAAAAAGTCTCCATATCTCCAGGCAGCACTCAGCTCTCACCCTCTCTATGAAGGATCCTCTCCTCCCTGCCCAAGGACTCCTGCTCTACAGGTGCCACCAAAATAGCTACCATTTTGTGGTTAGCTTGAGGGGGGAGTGTTTTTGCAGTGCTGAGTATTAAACCCAGGGCTTCAGACATGCTAGGCAAGCATGCCAGCACCCCAAAGTGCTACACCCTCAGCTACAAATGGCCTTTTTGAAGAACCACTTTGAGCAGGTGCAACTTTGATACCATCCACACCCTTCTTTCTAAAGGCCTTCTCTCGTTTTGAAAGCTTCTCTGCCTGAATCCACTCTGCCTACATATGAAATGTGGTCTTCCTTGACCACCAAAACTTAGACCCCCAGACTCCTCTCAGGTTTGTCTCCTTATCTCTCTTCAGTCACTCCCACCCCCTATGGAAACTTCCCTTTTCCCTCTATCGATCCAGTCCCAAGGAGTATTGGAGGCCTTGCTAAAATCTCCACCCTTCCCTGAAATCTCTAATGATCCTGTCCCCCAAAGACGTCTTCCTAGCTCCCACTGTTACCCACAGTTCTACAGCCTCTTACATCCTGCTCTTTCCAACCTTGGGATCCTGTGCGTTAGCTGAGCTCTGGCTGCTCTGAGGCAGGGGCCAAAACGGACCTCTCTACTCTGCACTGTTGTTGTTGTTGTTGTTAGGTGCCGTTAAGTCGGCATCCTACTCATAGCGACCCTCATAGGGTTTTCAATGGTGACTGTTTCGGGATTGCCTTGGGAGTGGATTGCCAGGCCCCTCTCCCATTTTTGCGGTGCTGGGAATTGAACTCGAGACCTCAGAGACTGCAGTGCAGTGCTCTACCAACTGAGCTAAATCCCAGCCCATGGCAACAAAACACCTCGTTCCTCAGCAGACTCCCAGCCACAGGCAGGGGCTGAGCCCCACCAGAACTCACGGCTGTGTATCTTCTGTAGCGAGAGGAACTTCTCCAGGTTCCTCCTGAGCTTCATCTCATTTCCATACTTGCCCACGGTGCCATCGTCAGAGAGGATGAAGTGGGAGTGCATGCAGTTGAGTGTGGTGAGCTTGCTGAGGGGGTTCCCCAGAGGCTGGTACAGGCACACCACCTGAGAGAAAGGACAAGAGGGCGTCACAGCTCGGGGCCCTTCCCCAGGCTCCACTGCTCTGAAGGCCTGTCTCTGGGCACCAACAGAGCACCTGTCAGGGTTAAAAAGTATCACTCACTATGTAGACCAGTGTTCTACAAACTATCTACGATGAAGTCTCCATTTTTTTCTAAATTTCCCATTTCTTATGGATCAATATGTGGTCCTACTATGTGTGACGCTTATGCAGCTCATGATGGGTGAGACTTCAGTTCAACAATACCCAAGCACACTAAGCTTGGCAGGACAAGCCCACTGAGCATGGCCATGGAGGTCACAGCAAATCACATTGTGAAGATAATTCTAAATACTTATCTTCCATTTCTGTACTTACCTTATTTCATAACATTAAAAAACATTTCAAAGACTGCCACTAGTACATGGACCACATGACTATCCAAAATATACTGCCTTTCAGTGGTCCACTTCAGAATACTACTTTTTTTGTGTGTATGTGGTACTGGGGGTTGAACCCAGGGCCTCGTGCCTGCATGCTCTGCAAGTGCTGGACCACTAAGCTGCATCCCCAGCCCATTTTTTCAGTTTTTGAGACAGGGTCTCACTAAGTTACACAGACTTCCTCTGGTCTCGAACTTGGGATCCTCCTGCCTCTGCCTCCCAAGCCTCTGGGATTACAGGCGTGTGCCACCACACCCAGCCAGAATACTATTTTGACACTGGTTTTTTTTCTTGTATTCCAAATGAAATGAGGGGTAACAGCCAACCAGTCAAGTGGCGCCCAGGTCTCTTTTACATTTACAAAATCTCCCTTAAGCTGCCCCAATTCTTATTTGCTTTTAGAGGCAATAAACACTAAATTTAAGTCCAGGCTAATTTTAACTCTGAGTAATTCCTGACCCCTTTCTCAATCTTATTTTCCTTGTGTATAAACGTGGATAATGAAAATTCTACATGGAGAATTTCTGTGAGCCTTCAAAAATAAATAGACATAGAGGGAGAAACAGGGTGAGGTAAAGATAGATTGAATATGAGCAAAATACATAATACAACTGTACAAAAATTATGAAACCAATTATATTTTATGCCTGCAGCCATACCACCCTGGCACCCAATCCTGTCAGATTTCAGAAGCTCAGCAGAGTCAGGCTCTGTTAGTCCTTGGATAGGGGACTACATGAGAATCCGGTGCTGTAGCCTTGAGAGAAGGACCTGGCAGCCCACTTCCCCCGCAAAAAAAACCATCAGCCATTGAAAACCCTAAGAATAACCAAAAAGTACTGACAATAGTGTCAGGTATGGCACAAAGTCAAGTAGTGTTTCATCTGTTCTATGTAGGATCACTAAGAGTCAGACCCGACTCTGCAGCATCTAACAAGAACAATAACATTGTATTGTACAGTAATAAAAACTTTAAAATAAATAAATAAAAGACTTTGCCTGTGGGAAAAATAATGAATATAAAAAGCACTATAAATTTTACAAACAGTAGACTTTAAAGGTTACCTTTGTAATTCCAAAACACAACACTGATGCCAAAAACCAAAAAGAGAATGACTGATAGATTTACTATATATTTTGTATTTATGAAAAAATCATAATAAATAATATAAACCAAAAGCTGGGAGAAGTTCAGTATATATGAAAAATAAAAATGTTCCCAGGCTAAATTATGATATAAAGGTTTCTCAAAAATGAATATAAAAGCACTGCTTGAAAATGCACAAAAACCATGTGAAGAGATATTGAACCTCACTAGCAATCAGAAAAATATAAATTAAAACAATTATGTATTATTTTAAGCTAATCAAAATGGCAAAATTAAAAAACAAACTAGAAGAGTCATAATTAGCAAAGGAACAAGAGAATGGGCACCCACAGACACCGCTGATAGGGCGAGAATTGTTATCACCTTCCCAGAAGGCAGTGTATCAGATTTCAAAATGTATATACCAGCCAGCCCAAGCAGAACACTTTGAGAATTACTTCTAGGAAAATAAGCAAGCTAGTACCAATAAAATTATATCAGATGGCAATATTAATATTATTGTCTACAAAAGTAAAAACAGAAAACTACCTAAATAAACAATCATAAAGGAATAGTTGATTAAATTATAGTAGAAGAATACCATCAGGCATGAAAACTCAGAACGTACCAGTGGCACCCAGACTGGACCCTCACACTATGTCTCACTAAAAGCAACCAGCCAGTTCCCTAGGAAGCAAAAACTATACACAATGAACCTATAATTTTATTTTATTTATTTATTTTTTTGCATATTAGAAAGCAAAGAAGTGATGAGAGGCAAGAGAATTATGTAACATGACGCAGAAGAAGGAAAGACTCTACTGGCCCAAATGAGACAATTTAAACATGGGAAAGAATATCAACTATAATTTTTAACAGATTGAAACATACCAAATAGATTTAAATTCCTGTGTTTAAAAAAAATCATCTTTCACTATCAGAGGATGGTAGGTAACCATCTCATTCTTTTGAAAACTGCCAAATAAAGTACCAGACTTTTTTCCTGCCCTTCCTATACAACTGCCCCACAGGCAAAACAAATGTTTGATGAGAAAAGATGTCTTAAGCAAATACTTGAAGAAAGAAAGCTACAATTAAATGTCAACATATACAACTCTATTGAAAAAATGAATCTAGACAATGAGTGCCAAAATTATAAATAGGCAAATGACCAACCACGTTACCAGGGAAGGACACAATTCCTGTCCCGGCATAAACTTGAACAGAAAGAATCTGAGTCTGATCATACTTTTGGACCAAACTACCAATTTCTAAAAAAAGATAAGGGACAGAGAAGCATGCTAAGCCTGCTTTAAAAGCTTAAATATGGAACATCTAACCTATGGGAAACTCTTCAGGAAAATCACCCGGCTTCTTCAATAAATTGGAAGAAAAAAATGGATTAAAAGTAATTCAATAAAAAGGTTAACCAAGAAACCCATCATAACCAATCATAATATATGGAACATTTTTGAATAATAAAATCATAAAATTTAAGAAACTATGAGACTATCAGGATCTACAATTTTAAAAGACAGGAAAGTAGAAGAAGAGCTATTTGGGAAAAAGAAGGGGACAAGTGTGAAGGAGTAAGTAGGACAAAAGAGGGTAATGGGTAGGTGAATATGACCAAAATACATTATATACATGTGTGAAAAATGTCATAAGGAAACCATTATTTTGTATAATGAATACACTAATAAAATTTTTTTAAAAACCTGAGGCAATGAAAAACTTAACTAGACAGTTGATGATACCCAGAAATTATTGATAACTTTTAAGTATGACAATAGCAACATGGTTATATTTTCTTAATCATGAATTTTAGAAATACCTACAAATATTTATGGATGAAATCATTTGACGTATGTAATTTGCTTTGAAATCGTGGATAGCAGCTGGGCATGGTGGCACACACCTGTAATCCCAAGAGACCTGGGAACCTGAGGCAGGAGGATTGCTAGTTCAGGGCCAGAGGCAGCCTGAGTAATTTAGCAAGACCTTGTCTCAAAATGAAAAATAAAAAATCCATTAAGGGTGCAGCCTAGTGGTAGAGTACTTGCAAAGTATGTGCAAGGCCCTGAGTTCAACCCCAGAGTACTGAAAAATAAAATGTTTTTTAATTTAAAAAGAGAGAGAAAGAAAAGAAAAAAAGATAGTATTGGTTGGAAATAGTTAAAGGAATAGAAGAAATAAAATTGACAATGAGTTGGTAACTGTTAAAGTTGGGAGAGGATACACAGGAATGCATTATTCTAATCTCTCAGCAGTTTAAGATGTATGAAACTTTCCACAATAAGAACTAATATATATAAACTATAAGCATATCAATATTACCTGACATAGAAAAATAACTATGTTAAATTAGTCAAGCTAAAAAAAAAAGCAGATTCATAGTAGTGAGTTTTGTTTTTCTATTTTTAAACACTCATTTTTTAATTCTACATACATAGGAATATGTAGAAAAAATTCTGGAATGATAGCACACCAAAACATTAACAGTCACTGCCTTTAATCTTCATATCTTTTCAGTAATATCTGATAACTTTGCCCCAAAAAAAGGTTTCTAAATAGACTTTGACATTTCCATTCCCTTTAGGTAACAAAGAGACTCAAAAAAACAATACACATGAATGAATGAATAAAAGAAGAGGAAAGAAAACTAGCAATGGCAAAATTAAGAATATGTCATGTTTTACTACATGCAAACCATTGCGAGTATGTTGGCTATTTTCAGGACAGGAGCCATTGAAGAGTTTTGCAAATAGGAACAGCACAATCTGATGTATATTTTAGAAGAATCATTCTGGCTGCTGTGTTGAAAAGAGACTGCGGTAAGAAACAAGAGAGAAGAAAGAAGCCTATTACAATCATTTATGCATTAGATAATAGTCATTTGGAACCACTCAATAACAGTGGAGGGAATAAGAAGTCACACGTGGGTATATTTTGAAAGTGGAGCTGAGATAGTTTACTGATGGGTCATGTTTGAGGCATGAGACAAAGAGATCATTCCAGGATGATTCCGAAGTTTTTGGCTTGAGCAACTACAAGAATGGGCTTGTCATGTTCTAAAGCAGGTTCAAGGTTACAGCAGGAGGCAGGAGTTGGTTTGGGATTTATTACAGTTGATATCTATTAGACATTGGGGTACAGAGTTAAGGGGGCAATCTGGATACATGTTCATTTCTTTTTGTTGTGAAAAGGTTGTCTACTTACATCTTTTCCAATAAGATCTCTCCCGTTCTCAATGACACCCCAAGGAGGGATTCCAACTGTGCAGATTTTCCTCAAGGACTTAGACAAATGGGCTTTCAGGGCATCTCCAACATGCTTGGACACTCCTAGGAACAACCAGTTTAGAAGTCAGAAAGAGAGTCAGAAAGAGACAAATAGATGAGCATACGCAAAAGGTCATTCTCAGGAAAAGTTGCTGGCACAGAAGAATTAGATCCTGATATGCCTGCTTCGTCTTTTCTCTCTTAACACCTCTTTCTCTTATCACTGACCTCTGCACCTGAATAATTCCCCTTTCCCCTCTAGGCAGTTTCTACCTATAACCTCAGTCTTGTCCCTACTCTTGCTGACCCAGAATGTTCTGTGCATTATCCTTTCTCAGCAACTCCAGGCCTGATATCATGAATATTCTAAGTATTTGTGTCTGTAATCTTCTCCATTGTCTCAGGAAAACACCCTGCATATATGGCCCTTGCTTCATAGAGACAAATTAATTTACCAGCTCTATATGACACAAATGTCTACAGCCATACCACCCTGGCATCCGACCTGTTTAATCTGGGAAGCTAAGCAGGGTTGGACCTGGTTAGTCCTGGCATGGGAGAGCTCCTGGGAATACTGGGTGCTGTAAGAAGCAGCCCACTCCCAAAACAATCAACCATTGAAAACCCTATGAATAGCAGAGAAGTACTGACAGTAGTACCAGGCATGGCACAGTGTTGGGGAGTGCCTCATTCTGTTGTACATAGGGTCATTATGAGTCAGACTTAACTCAATGGCACCTAACAACAACAAACAACAACAACATATACACAAATATGCTGGAGCTAATACATTAAGGGCCTGCAGCCTGCACTGTAGTATCCAATCCCATTAGATCTTGGAAGCAAATCAGGATTGGACCTGGTTAGTACTTGGATGGCAGACCACCTGGGAACACCAGGTGCTATATGCTTAGGAGAAGGACCTGGCAACCCACTTCCAAAAAACAATCAGCCATTGAAAGCCCTACGAATAGCAGGGAAGCACTAACAATAGTATTTTGCCTATTGTACATAGGGTGGCTATGAGTCAGACACCCACTTGACAGCACCTAACAACAACAACAATACATTAGGGAGTAATACACTAATGTTTGCCCTCCTAGGGTTTAAAATAATAGCAGTGGTTATTGCAGCCACCACTTTCTGGTATACATTAAGATTCTAGTAAGTCTTAGCTAGTTTCATATATATTTACACTTAAGGAGGATTTTTTGTTTGTTTTGTTTTTTGTTTTGTTTTGGTTTGGTTTGGTTTGGTTTTTTGAGGTAGGGTCTTGCCACATCGCCCAGGTTGGCGTCAAACTCACAGTTCTCCAGCCTCAGCCTCCCAAGTGATAGAATTACAGGTTTGTGCCACCACATTCGGCTAAGTAGAAGCTTTTTTCAAGCCACTTTAGGAAAAAAAAATGTTGGCACAGAGAGGTCCATTAACTTGCCCAAGATAATACAGCTGGTAATTTGTACAGCTTAGGCTCTAACCTTGTAATTAATCTCTTCTTTAAAAAATAGACTTCATTTTTAGAGCAATTTTAGGTTGAATAGAAAGTACAGAAGATTCCCTGTAGAAACACAACTCTCCCCCATCAACATCACACACCAGCAAGGCATATTTTGTTATAATCAATGAATCTGTATGACACATCATCACCCACAGATCATAGTTTAAATTAGGGTTAATTATTGGTGTTATATATTCTATGAACTTTAGCAAATGTATAATGACATATATCCACCACTGTAATATCATACAGAATATCTTTGTTGTTGTTGTTAGGTGTGGTTGAGTCATGTGCAACTCATAGTGACCCTCATAGGGTTTTCAATGGCAGATTGTTTCAGAATTGCCTTGGGAGTGGGTTGCCACATCCTTCACCCATTTTTGTGGTGCTGGGAATCGAACTCCGGGACCTCAGAGACTGCAGAGCAGCGCTCTACCAACTGAGCTAAATTCCAGCTCCACAGAATATCTTTACTACCCTAAAAATCTCCTATGGATTGCCCACTCATCTCTCCCTCCTGCTAATCGATAGCAGCCACTGATCTTTCCATTGTTTCCATAGCCCTTTACAGACTGTCGTATAGTTAGAACCTGATAGTGGGCTTTTGACTTTGACTTAATGTAATCTATAGTTACCCATATAATTGTTCCTACTTATAGTACTGACTCTACTTATTAGTCCTACATACAGTGAGGGCTCTCCATGTGTCACTGGAGGAAAAAAACCTGCTGGTATTGTTTGAATGTATCTCTTAAAACTCATGGGTTGGAAGCCAGATATGGTGGCACACACTAGAATACCAGGACTCGGAAGACTGAGGCAGGAAGATCGCAAGTCTGAGGCCAGCTGAGGCAATTATCACAAGACACTACCTCAAGAAAAGAGTGCAGGTTCTGATTCTGCAGGTCTGGGAGGCTGGAGATCTGGTACTAATACTGCTGGTCCTGGGACCACTTCTCAAACAACCAGGCCCTACAGGAGCTGTGGCTGACTCAGTCAGACTGACGGTTGGTTAGGGGAGTGCCAAGGATTCTCATTGCCCATTTCTTCCGTTCATATGAACTACTTCAATCATCTTCATGCTACTGTATGTCTTCCTCTGGGTATGTGGCCTTACCCTACATTTTCTTTTTTAAAAAGCAGTAAGTAAAATAAAGTATCTAATTCAGTCAGTCACTCAAAGAAAAAGCCCTGCCCAAGTCTACCTCTTTATGAATCCTTAGAAACTTTCGCATCTCATCTCGTTCACTGGAAATAAAATAAGTACTCTACAATGGACTTTGAACCGTGCCAACTTCAGTTTATTCCAAGAATGTGAAATAAGAATTATCTATAAAATGCACAAAATGAACTACCAGGTTACCTATGAGTGACAGACAAATTGCTTCATTTTATTTCACTTTTTTTGAGGTTTTTTTTTTTTTGGGGGGGGTGCTGTTTTGTTTGTTGTTGTTTATGTGTTTTCAGTCAAAAGAAATTACACATTGGCTAAATCAATATGTATTGCTGAATACTCAGGCAAGTGTTCAGGTCCTACCCTCAGCGGCACCACCAGATAAGAGAGCTGGTGCAAAGGTACATCCTAATGTAGAAGGCAATTATAAACATAACACAGTTACTACAAGTGGCAGCTCCTACTGAAATTTAAACACACGCGAGGTGTGGTGGCACACACCTGTAATCTCAGCACTTGAGAGATGGAGGAAGGAAGATCAAGAGTTTAAGACCAGCCTGAGCTACATAGCAAGCTCTTGTCTCAAAACAAAAGAAATAAAAAAACAGGCCAGGACCATAGTGCCTACCTATAATCCCAGCAACTCAGGACACAGAGAGAGGAAGATCACGAATTTGAGGCCAGAGGCAGCCTGAGCAACTCAGCAAGAGCCTACCTCAAAATAAAAAAGTAAGAAAGGGGCTGAGGGCATGGCTCAGTGGAAAGCACTTGCTAGTGTGTGGGAGGCCCTGGGTTCAACTCCCCAGTAGTGTAAAAAAAAAAAAAAATAAGACAAGAAACAAAATTAAGAGACAAAAGTGAACAGCTCCAGTTGAGATTCCAGAGGCTACTTTATGGATTTGTTGGCATTTAGTGTCCATCTTAACGGCATCATTTAACTGGAGACATTGACAAGGACATGCCACATCAAAAGAGAGAAAAGTAAAGAGAAGATAGGGAACCACAGGTTACCAACAGATTGGTAAAAGACTCCCCATGTGATTCTAATGTGCAGATGGTTTATAAACTCAGAGTCAAAGAAATAAGGTTCAGTGGCCACCATATGAGGTCCTTGAATGTCAGATTTCATGGAGTATAAAAGAGTCACTGATAGAGACATGTAATCAAAAAAGAATTATCTACTCATGCCCAATACAATCAATGCAATTTTTGTGTTGTCACTCATGTCCAATGTCTGAAAACTTCACGGTGACTACAGGAGTTTAGCTAATGTCCAGGCCCACACATACATACACACAACACATTTTTAACCTCACAATAGTCTTGATAAAAGGAAATTTCTGGCATACATACACACAACACATTTTTAACCTCACAATAGTCTTGATAAAAGGAAATTTCTGAGATGTCCTAAATTTAATTATAAGGGCCAAAGGATGGAAGGAAGTTGTTGTTTTTGTAAGATGTCTTCGGAGTCAGGTCTGACTCATAGCGATCCTATGTACATCAGAACAAAATACTCCCCAACTCTCTGCCTTGCATACGAATTTTTTTTAAGTTTGCTCCCATTGTTGCAGCCACTGTTTCTTCTCATTTTGAGTCATGCCACACCATATAAATGGAGTTTTCAGGGGCTCTACTCCATTCTTGTCAGTAAAGTTGACTCTACTTTGAGGAGACAACTCTTTCCAGTTGTTTCTCAAATGCCTTCCACCCTGCAGGGAGGGGTGCTCATTTTCTGGAACTATATTTGACAGTGCTTCTCTGCTATTTATAGGGTTTTCAATAGCTAATGATATCAGGAGTGGGCTGCTGGGTCCTTCTCCCTAGTCTGTCTTAGTCTGGAAGCTCAGCTGAAACCTGTCCACTGTATGTGGTCCTGCCGGTATCTGAAATACAGGTGGCATAGCTTTTGGCATGACAGCAACATGCAAGCCCCGACAGTATGACAAGCTGACAAAAACATGGGGAGGAAGGAGGAAGAAATGAGGGACATTAATCAGTTAACAGCTACATGCTGAAACCAACAAAAGACTGTAGAATGTATGTTGAAAATTTCACTCAAAACTCTAAGTAGCTGGCCAAGTGCCAATGGATCCTGATTACAAATGGACTTCTCAGATTGTAGTTATTGTTGTTGCTGTTAGGTGCTGTCGAGTCAGTATCCAACTCATAGCATCCCTACGTACAACAGGTGAAACAGTATTGTTACTGCTTCTCTGCTATTCATAGGGTTTTCAATGGCAAATTGTTTTTTGGGAGTGGGTTGCCAGGTCCTTCTCCCAAGCCCACAGCACCTGGTGGTCTCCCATCCAAGTACTAACTAGGCCTGACCCTGCTTAGCTTCCAAGATCTGACGGGATTGGACGACACTGTGGTACAGCTGTAGGCGTCTCAGAATATTATCCCCCAACCAATTCCGAAGCAATGGAGTATGTCTACACACTGTGCTCCTCTCCCTATTTCACATGATCTTACCCCTCTATGTACAGCCAATGTTAGTTCAGTATAAGCCATTTATGCTTTCCTTCCCAGATTTTCATTATAAAAATGCTTTTGGCTCTCTGGTCCAGTGGATACATTTCCAACTGCCATTTAGCCTTCTGCTAGTAGTAGTGGAATTTGTCCCAGGACCTGGTCCTTTTCTGACTAGCATCTGTAAAGGCTCAATAAACCCCTCTATTTCACGCAGCCCTTGGTCCTAAGAGTCTTGGTTTAATAGATTGAAAACACTGGATTTTTTGCCAGAAGTTTACTTAAAGTTAAGTTAAAATAGCATATTTGACAGTGATGAAAACACATCCCAGGAAAGGTCTATGATTACTCTGAGTTTATTTTCCAGTCACTAGTCATCATTTTTGTCTTTCTCCCTTATATTAACACATTTCCTGAAAGTGCTACAGAGCAGAGTTTCAGTGCCATACTGCTTGATTCACAGAAAGGGAAGGAAGAAAAGAAGGGAGGAAGAGAGGGAGGGAGAGAGGGAGGGAGGGAGGGAGGGAGGAAGGAAGGGAGGAAGGAAGGAAGGAAGGAAGGAAGGAAGAAAGGAAGGAAGGAAGGAAGGAAGACAGGCAGGCAGGCAGGCAGGCAGGCACTGAAATCCCCAGGAATAGCATGGAAGCACCAACACAGTGCCTGGCAGCCTCACAGCACCTACCAACACCCTCAACCACCCCAAAGGGGAGCACTATATTTTATTTTTCAGGAGGAAGGAAGGAAGGAAGGAAGGAAGGAAGCCACGAACTTTACCAGTGTTGATGCCTTCTGTTATTATCCATGCTCCTGTTGTCTCCGCAGCTTTAACCAAACCCTGGCTGAAAGTCTCTTTAAGCTTGGAGGGCATCTTAAAGTTCTGAAGGCCCCCGTGGACAGAGATGATGAGCTTCGGCAGCTCCATCTTCCACTCTTGCAACATTAAATGTAACAGATGATCCAATTTTGTATCATAAGAAGTTCTAATATACTGGAAGACAGGTAAACACCCATGAATAGAAAATAGCAAAAAATGTATGCCAGCTACAAAAACAATGAGCACACAGCAGGGCAACTGAAATGGCCACAACCTAACAGGAAGTATCCAGGATCTGTCTAAAAGTTCATCTTCACATAAGGGAAATATTTGCTTTTAAAAGATCCCACACCCCCTTTCAGTTCCTTCTGAGAATTGTAAGTCACTGTAGGAAAGCTTCCTCTGGTTGGAGGCCTGCCCCCCAACATTCCCCAGGTGGCTTGAGGTAAGGGAAAAAATCCCTCAAACAACTGGTCAGCACCACTACCTCAGCAAGCCTGGTAATAAAAAGCTTTAAGAAGCAGATGAAATGTGATTTTTTCATAAATGGTATGACTTTTTATTTTCTTGACCCTTTCACATATTTTCATAATTTAAAAGATTCAGGAGTGTGTACATTGAGTTCATTATAAATTTTACCGTCTAACTACTTCCTTTGTATACTGTTATCCCTTTGAAAATGTTTTCTTTCGAAAATAAATATTTTTCACAGGACAATCATCTCTCAATGCAGGCAGAAGAGATGTGAGGGAAATCCATACCAGCAAGTAACCCCTGAATCATTATGCATTTTGCCTAAGATTCTTTGCCATGACCAGCTTTCTTGTTCCATCAAACGCAGCCACATGTAGGCCACTTAAATACTGGATTGTTGAGGTGAATTTGACTTTCTAAAGCACATGCCAAATCAACAGCAAGAATATGCCAGATTTATAGAAAGAAATAAGGGCAATAAGAAGCCATGAATTACAGAACTATACCAAAAAATAACCACAGATGGGACCTCCATACATACAAGCAGGAACTATCACACTATCCTCCAGAATGATGATAGCAGTGTGAAAGAATTTTCTACTCATCTTTGAACTTCTTCATACATAATGGTTTTATTTCATAATTAAAATATAGTATTAGAATTTCTGACCATTAAGTTTGTACAGCTATCACAAAATATGATAGAAACAGAAACGATAGAATCTAAGGATAGTCACTGGGGCTGATGTCTACCTCAGGTGGCAGAGGTGCCTGCTTTGTGCTCTCTGAAGCTCTGGGTTCAATCCCAGCACTGAAAAAAAGTGGAAGAAGGACCTGGCAGCCCACTCCCAAAACAATCAGCCATTTAAAACCCTATGAATAGCAGAGAAGCACTGACACAGTGCCAGGCATGGCAGAATGTCAGGAAGTGTTTCATTCTGTTGTACATAGGGTTGCTATGAGTCAGAGCTGACTCGACAGCATCTAACAACAACAAAGACAATCCCTATTCAATTTACAAGTGAGGACACTGAGCTCCTATGGCTTTATTACATATTAGAGTGCAGGGAAAAATACAGGATGACCTTTGTGAAATAGTTTATGTTGTTCCAAGTAATGAATAAGGACAAAGGAGCCCTGGTTCAGTTCACTTTGCCTCTACCCCCTCTTTTCTCTCCTTCAAGTAAAAGTCCTTTAAGTCCTAGAAGACAATGCTCGTTGAGATTTTCAGGTAAACAACAATGAGAACTAACAAAATTATCAACACTGAAGTCTTCTCCCAAAGGCCCATTGATGACTATGTTAGATGTTAATGACACCCATGTCCACCCACCTTCTATAGCTAGCTCCCTCCTATAACTAGCTTGGACAGATCTGAAGGGCAGAGAGAGATTCTCCTCAGATCCTTCATGGAATGAGGTAGGAGAGATTCTGGGAAGGGGAATACAGCAGAGGTAAATAAATAACCAGCTCCTTCAAGTTTTCCTGCTGCTCAGTGTAAACGTAATATTATTTGGAGTCCAAATGGTTCTTCTCTTCTAAGGCATTCAACAAAATGCATCCAGGGACCCAAGCTGTAACAAGAGCCTGACTCTGAGCTTAAAACATGGTAATCATCAGGAGCTGAGTCTAGCCATATTTTCAATTTTCCTGAGCATTCTCTCTTGCCCTTTGTACAAGCTACCCCTCTGCCCCATTTTACATCCCTCACCTCATTCACCTTTCTGAGCTTAACACATGAGCACACTTTTCCTCCTTTCAGATGCCCCATACAATGGAAGGGGTTACCATTTTCAGGCTCTCAAAGAACCTGCATTGCATTTTTATAGTGTTCTCCCCCTCTGCAATAATTGTATATTGACTTCCCATTTCCCTCACCAGTTGGGGAGCAGTGTTGGAGGACATAGTCCTCTTTGGGGCATTGCAAATATGCTGAATGGGTGAGAAAAAGAGTAAATGAAGGTGATTAAGAATAAAACACAACAAAAGGAAGAACAAGCAAAGTTAAAAGAAAAATTGCACAGGGTTTTCTATAAGAATCATCTTATAGATGGAAAGGAAAATGAGGGCAATTTTCCTGCCAGCTAAAGAAAAAATTAATACACAAAGTTCAGTGTGAGAGGACTGGTAACTGGAACTATAGATTGATATAAGACTGCTATGAAACTGTATTAGGACTGAAGTAGGAGGACTTGTGTTTCGAATGCAGCTAAGGCTAAGTGATGCTCTCACCCCAGGATACACCTAACTCAGCCACCCCAAGGGAGGCTCCACCAGGGAATGTGGACTCTAATAAACTAGCAAGTCGATAACATGCTCAAGGACAAACACCTGACAGATGGCTGACCTGGCAACACCATGTGCTACAGGTTAGATGAGGAGCGGACCTCAAAGGCCCACATGTTAAAGACGTAGGTCTCATTCCATGGTACTACTGTGAGGCCGTGGAGCCTTTAGGAGGTGGGCAGTCACCTGGGGTGTTCCCTCAAAGGGAACTGTGAGATTCTTGTCTCTTCCTGTCTTTTTTTTCATACCCAGCTATAAGGTAAATGGCTTGTTCTACCATCCACTCCCCATCATGATGTGCTGCCTTGCCACAGGCCCAAAGCAACACTGCTAACCCAACCAATGCTGGACTGAAACCTCTAAATAGTGAGCAAAATAAACCTCTCCACTTTATAAGCTAGTTATTTCAGGTATTTGTTACAGTGAGAGAAAGCTGACTAATACAACCTGCTCTTGTGTCATAACTTCACTGCATTCCTTAAGAAAAAAGACAGTCCTTTGGCAACTGTCCCAAGGCCAATAAGCCATTTTTTTCTGCAGAAGGCATAAGCTTGGTGAAAGAAACTGATCAAATAAAGAGCAGGGAACACCACATCTGGGAATTGTATGATGCCCCTCAGCTATTAAGAGAAGAGAAGCTCAGGCTACTTTTGGCAAGAGGCTCAACGGTAGGGATCCTCTGCAATAAGGTCAGGCCATCTGATTATCTACCCTCTGAGATACATTTGCGATTATCCTCTGTTCAAGACCAACAAAATGATTTGGGGTTATTAGCAAACCTTGGAATGATGGGTGTGTTCTCCATCTTGGAAATTAATGGTGCCAAAGGTATCTGTAGGGCTTTTCACTGTGTGCTTTTCAACAGACCATTGCTCGTTTTCATTACCCTTGGTGGCTGAAAGGGTCCAGGCATAATCTATCCCATGATGGTCCTGAATCAATCGGCCACAGTAACACCTAAATTTAGGAAAACAAAAGATTTCAGAATAGAAAATTGAATGCAATATTTCTACATTTTCCTAGAGTAATGTATGGCTGCCATGTATTAATAATTGTCAAAATTTCACTTATATTAGATGTGTACTCTTGAAATGTCTCCTAAATTTAGAAATATCCTGCAGTTCTGTCCTATGGCTGGACATAGAGTCATTTGGGGGACTATTTTAAAAATGCTAAAAATTTCTTTTGCTCTTACGTTCATAGAGGCATTAGTTATAATAACCATGAGGTGGAAGAAACACAAAAAGTTATCTATGAAAAAATGGACAAATAAAATGTGTTATGTACATATACTAAAATATTATTCAGCCTTGACATATGCTACAACATGGATGAATCTTAAGGACATTATGCTAATTGAAATAAGTCAGTCACAAAAAAAAGACAATTTCTGTATGATTCCATGTATAGGAGGCATCAAATTTGTACAGGTGAAAGTAGAATAATAGTGGTTTCCAAGGGAAGGGAAAAATGAAAATTTGAATATATTTTTAAACCTTTTGCAGTGAAAAATTATACATCTATATGCCTACTACAGGCTGGAGTTGAGCTCAGTTGGTAGAGTGCTGCTCTGTGCTCTCAAGCCCTGGGTTCCATCCCCCACACTGCAAAAATGGTAGAAGGAAGTGGCAGCCCACTCCCAAAATCAATCTCAAAACAATCAGCCATTGAAAACTCTATAAGGATCACTCTGAGTCAGCCCCAACTAAGCAGTATCTAATAATAATACCTTTCACATTCAATCAGAGATTATTCATCTAATTCTAGTATGAAATGACTCTAGCCTGATATGATTCAGGTTAGAAGAAGAGCAAATAATAACTATTATGTATACAAAGCTTGTTTTTACTGCAATTATTAATTGAGGTAATTGTTAATTGTGGCGATCTTGAAGATTTAGTAAATCTTCTTAATCTTAACCTTAGTAATATAATTGAAAGGTTGATTAAAATACTATGGAATTACCACATTCGTACACTTCTGAAGACACAAAAATCTGAGTAATATATTTGAAAAGTATACTGGCAAGACAAAGCATCATACTTTAAGACTTTAATATTTCTCTTTCAATAATTAATAAAATCCCTAAGTATATAAAATAAACTCCATTACATATGATACAAAAGTGATCTGCAAAGTGAAGCGTGCATGACAATCCACAAGGGCAAGGCAAGAGAATACTAGAAGTCATATTTTATTATGCTTTAAAATGAGCAAGAAATTAAACTTCCATGAATAGAGATTAGTTCAAATACCCTCACTTGGTCACAATACCAGACTGAAGAGAAGGATTTACTACATTGCCCTCAAGAGTTCAACTACATCAATATATGATTCATACATGACTATTAAGTGAATTAAAGATTATATCTTTTTGTTTCAGCCAAAGAAGTCATCATAAAATGGACAAGCAACTGGAAAAAATTGAAAATGAAACTACAAACTGAAAATAATATAAATACTGTAAGCACAAGAAAATAATAGAAGTAATACTTCTCCTCCTTATTCCTCATATAAATTCTCTGCCACTTGAGGGAGTAAAAACAATAAATATGTAATTAGATTTTATATCTCCCTCCTTTTTGAGACAAAGTCTTGGATATTACCCAGGCTGACCTCAAACTCCTAGGCTCAAGCAATCCTCCAGCCTCAGCCTTGCCAGTAGCTGAGACACAAGGGAATGCCACCACACCTAGCTCTGTTGTTGTTGTTGTTAGGTGCCATGGAGTCGGATCCAACTCATAGCAACCCTATGTACAACAAACTAAAACACTCCCCGACATTGTGCCTTTCTCAGCACTATGTCAAGTGCTTCTCTGATATTCATAGGGTTTTAAACAGCAGATCATTTCCAGATTGTTTCAGGAGTGACTGCCAAGTCCTTCTCCCATTTTTGTGGTGCCAGGGATGGAACCCAGGTCCCCAGAGAGTGCAGAGCAGCACTCTACCAATGGAGCTAAACCCCAGCCCATGTCCAATTTTATCTCTTTTTAAAGAATAGTATTTTAGGGAGAACAAAGAGATTTTGCTATTATTAAAGTTAAGTATTTCAATATTGTTCATCTACCTATTGCCTTTATAGCTCTTTATTTTTTTCTATAATGAATGTTACATACTTGTACAATAGTACATTTATATCATTTATGAATAAACATACATATAATGCATATATTGGGATACGTAGCCCAAAAGGTTTAATGAAAAGATACATAATAAAATGTGTGAAGACCAACTAGGCATGGTAGTACACACCTGTAATCCCAGCAACTTGGGAGGCAGAGGGAGGAGGATCACAAGTTCGAGACCAGAGGCAGTCTGCGTAATTTAGCAAGACCCTGTCTAAAAACACAAAACAATGGGCTGCAGGTGCAGCTCAGTGGTACAGCACCTACAAAGCATGCAAGCGTGAGGCCTTGGGTTCAACCCCTAGGATCGGAAAACAAAAAACAAAAAACACTGCACCCCAATACATGCATATTTACTTATGAGTTATATCCTATATTAATGTCATTCTACATATTAAATATTGGTCAAGATAGAAGTGAAGTTACAGATACACCAAGTTATTCATTACTTTCCCTGTTCATAATTGCAAAAGCTCACAAATAACAAAATTATCTAAATGTCCATCGATAGCTTACAAATAAGGAAACTATTTAAATGTCCATCAATAAAGAATCAAATAACTAATTTACAGCACGACCATTCTGTAAAAACAAAATAAGAAAGAAAGAAAGAAAGAAAGAAAGAAAGAAAGAAAGAAAGAAAGAAAAAGAAAGAGAGAAAAAGAAAGCTCTCTATTGTTACCGAAAGTTCTCTGGATAAGTGAGAAATGTGTAGTTCAGCATAGTATGCGTGATATATTATCTGCTATGATTTGAATGTTAATGGAAAATAGAGAGCTGAAGAAAAATAAAATATGTATTTATTTTTGTTTGTACAAATTAACAACTCTAAAAGGAATCACAAGAAACATTGGGACCCATTAGTAGGGAAGTAGGACTGGGCTGCCTCCTCCCTGTGGGCAAGAGTAGAAGGACATTTTCAACACACATCTTTTCACGCTTTTGGAACTATGTGAAAATTAATGTATATTAGGAAATTTTCATTATATTTTAGATTTTTTGAAATGGGAACACATATTCTAATCTTTTTTCAAAAATCCCCAAGAAGGAGCAAAGGACCCAACTGGCTTTAGCCTTATGAGTGAACATTCTCCTAGCATCAGAATGCTGGTGGCAAGAGGTTAGAATCACAAATGAGCCTTACGAAGAAATGCATTTAATGAAGAAAATAAAATCTCTGACAAGATTCAACACATAACAGAATAGTCTCAGCATCTGCTGTGACATGAAACCCAAATAAAGCACTTCTTTGAGTTCTCTGGCATAGAAAAAGAAGAGAATCTCTAATGGATTGTTTTAAGTCTACAAAGTTATACTTCTCAATTTTGTGACCAACATTCTGGAGGATATATTGCTATAAAATTCTGAGATTTTGTGTGTAACTCATATACAGAGGGCAATTTAAAATCCATGCAAGTAAACAGAATCAACATACAATTACTAATACTGATCCACTTGGGAAGTGTTTCATAAATGCAGGGCTGAAGACCACAGTCCTCCTTGCATACAATCAAGCAAGTGTCAGAGTGTTTCCCAAATCCAGCCAAACTGACCAATGTCATAAGTCCAGTAAAACAACCACAACAGCCAACCCATATATAGTGCTTTAGAGTTTACTGTGTGTTTCACAAACACCCTAAACATCCACACATACTCTTTTCCCCATGATTTACCAAACTGAAGATTCTAGCATTTTTTATAAAAATAAATTTAAGCCAGGTGAGGTGGCACATGTCTGTAATCCTAGTTATTTAGGAAGCTAAATTGGAGGTTTGAGGTCAGTCTGGGCAACTAAGCGAGACCCTGTCTCAAATTTTTACAAAGTAAAAAATAATTTAAAAGACAAATTTGACATTGGTTCAATTCATAATGTAAACTTCAGGGTACAATCAGAATGAAGGAAATTTCATTTCCCTCCGCCAACAAAAAAAGAAAGGTAAAAGCAGTTACTGATGCATAGCTTAAAATATATATCACTGTTAAAATTGGTGTTACACTGCAAATTTTAGTTTAAAGTGCAGTACAAATGTTTTTGCTCATAAGTTTGGTATGCAAACACTACTTTCAGGTCACAGATCAAACATATCACTGTATATGTAAGAAGGAGTTTTATTTTTTCCAAATGCAATGTGATAGTAAAATGAAAATTTAATGTTTAATAAGTGTTCCCATTGGTAGAAGCTCTTGCCAAAAGCCATTTACATACCTCAGGAGCTCAAAGAAGTCTATTACTTGATTCAAATAATCAAGTTGTATTTAAAAAACCTCTCATTTAAAACCTTCCTTGGGCCAGGCACAGTGGCACATGCCTGTAGTCCCAGTGATTAAGGAGGAAGAGGAACGAGGATTGATTCCAAGGTTGAGGTCAAAGGCAGCCTACATATCTTAGCAAGACCCTGACTCAAAATAAAAACTAAAAAATAAAAAATGGTCTTGGGTGCAGCCCAGTGGTAGAGTACTTGGAAAGTATGGGTGAGACCCTGAGTTCAACCCTCAAGTACCATAAAAAATGAATAAACATAACTCTCCTTGGAAAGGATGCACCTTGCAATGAGTCCATTCAAGATGTAGGGATATTGTTTCAATGAATTTCAACACAGTGCCTTAAAGTAAAAAGAAAACTCACTTATCTAAATCTTACCTGACTAAATTATGGCAGACTTGGCAGCCTGGAGTGCATCTAAATTAAAGAAATAAAATGCCTGTTAGATTGTACATATCTAAGATTAGAAAATACAAGAAGACCCATCATGGGGGAAGGGGAGATGTGAGAGGGGGAAGGGTGGAAAAATTGGGAGTGGGAGCAACAGGTGGGTAAAGACAGAGAGAACAAGTACAAAATACAGCAGTCAACTCTACGAAAATCCCCATAGTGAATCTCAAAAAACTGTATGCATTTTTTTTAAAAAAATCACACTATATTTCCAAAATATGTAAAATTATTTTTACATGCTAATCAAAATTTATGGGAGAAGGGCCTGGCAATCCACTCCCAAGGCAATCCCAAAGCACTCAGCCATTGAAAACCCTATGAGGGTCGCTATGAGTCGGATACCGACTCGACAGCACCTAACAACAACAACAATCAAAATTTGTTAGTAAAATATATAATAAGATAAAATTATCAACAAGTCTGATCTAATAATTGCATACTGTATATATGGATTGAATTATCACTCTGCACCCCAAAATATGTACAATTAAAATACTAATAAAAAATAAAATAACAGGGCACGGTGACGCAGGCCTGTAATCCCAGTGACTCAGGAGGCAGACTCAGGAGGATCACAAGTTCGAGATCAGAGGCAGTCTGCATAATTAAGCGAGACCCTGTCTCAAAAAAGTAAAAAAAATGGGCTGGGGGTACAGATTAGTGGTACATCACTTGCAAAGCATGCAAGTGTGAAGCTCTGGGTTCAACTCCCAGTACCTCAAAAATAAATAAAATAAAATAAAATAACTGTTAGTATACTGATATAATTGAAAACATTTAATGTTTATATAGCAAATATCTATTATTTTCCATGGTCTGGAAATCAGGATTTGCTGAGTAGTCACAAATCATTTTTTTTCCATGTTATTTCCTTCATATAATTACACTGCAATGATGATTATATAACGAATAGAAAATGAAATTTGGGACCAAAATAATAAATTTAAATCTTACTGATTTAGTGATTCCTCTAAGCCCTAGTTTTCACATCCAAAAATAATTTTAATCATGTTATAGTCTCATAAAGTAATTTACAGTATTTGTTATTGTTGTGGTTAGGTGCCACTGAGTCGGGTCTGAATCATAGTCACCCTATGTACAACAGAATGAAACACTCCCTGACACTGTGCCATGCCCAGCACTATTGTCAGTGCTTCCCTGCTATTCATAGTATTTTCAGTGGTGGATTGTCTTAAGAGTGGATTGCAGGTCTTTCTCCTTAGCGTGCAGCACCTGGTATTCCCAGGCAGTCTCCCATCCAAGGACTAACCAGGCTGATCCTGCTTAGTTTCCTAGTTCAGGTAGGATTGGATACTAGGGTGCTATGGCTGCAGGCTTTCTACAGGATTATCTGAGTTAATATATGCCAAGTGTCTTACAATACCTGATACATTATAGTATATAGAATAATGGTAGCTGTTTTGTCTTGCTTTGTCTGATAGAGGTCTCACTATATAGCTCAGGCTGGCCCAGAACTCACTGTGTATCTGAGGCTCATCTCAAACTTACTCCTGCTGCCTCAGCCTCCCAAATACTGGTATTACAGGAATGCCCCAGCCTATCTGGCTGGTAGCTATTATTATTAAATTGTGAAGATAACACAAAGTTCTTGAGAATCAAGTAAGAAAACATTATAAAAACAGTTTCAAAAGTTATAAAACCCTGATTAAAAATAAAAATAAAAAATGGGCTGAGGGATACAGCCTAGTGGTAGAGCACTTGCAAAGTGTGTACAAGGCCCTGGGTTCAACCTCTAACTATTACAAAAAGTAATAATAAATAAAATAAAAAATAAAAATTGCTTTACTTTTCTTGACTTGGGATGTGTGAGCCTCTTGGTTCAATCATATTTTCCTATCTACCCTAATGAATAAAACTGCTCAAAAGCTACATTTTTGAAAATCTTACTAGGATCTAAGCAAAAGGCTAGCATAAGAAGAGTGGCTAATGACATTCATTAATTTTTTTTATAATCACATAAAAATAAAGTCTTCTTTGTTCTTCTTCAAATGTAGCAAGCCTGATTCTATTGATCACAGAATTATAACAATGAAGCTGTATGTGGTGGTGAATGCCTATAATCCCAGCATCGGGGGAAGCTGAAACAGGAGGATTGAGAGTTTGAAGCCAGTCTAGGAAACATAGTGAAACCTTGCCTCAAAAAAGAATTGTAATCAATGATATCCTTTCTTTCTTTTTTCTGACGCTACAGGTTGAACTCAAAGGCCTCATATATGCTAAGCATGTGCTCTATCATTGAGCTACATCTCCAGCCACCACTGAAATTCTTCTTGAATCTAAAAATGGACTTTGTAACTTTATCACTTTTCATGCAGACCAAGGTGATTGTGAAGATGATTTTCCACTTATAGAAGCAAAAAGAGCCACTTGGCATTCAATATGCTTCCCAATGAAGCCACCATCACATTATAAGACATCATAAAAGAGGAAAGGAAAAATCAATGTTACCTTGGTGTTCTATAAACGTTTTGTAAGCAGGTAAAATGAGAATTTCCAATCACAGGGCTCAAACCATAAGTAATTATGGGTGGCACCAGTCAATGTTTAACAAAGGCAAGGAACATTATTTTAGTCATCCCCAAAGAACTAGAATTCCAAGAGCCCTAATATGCCACCCTTCTCAAGCATATAGATATGATTTCTAAACTTTAAATGAATACAAAGTCAACCACCTAAAGAAAGCTAAAAATAGAGTGGCTCTCTTAAAGTACTGTTCCTCTATTTTCCTTTTAATTTTCTCTCAAAGGGTAATGATATCCAATCTCAATTCCATGGACCTGATTACCCTGGGGAATTTTCCATAGCTCTTTCTGGCCCTATCTTTCACAAGTTGCCTTGTTGAACTTTGTTCTACAAGTAGAGTTTCCAAAGGGTTGTCAAGAGTTTGACTAAACTCAAACCACTCTGTTCCACTGCCCACTTTCTGCTCAAACAACAACAACAAAAAACCCTACAGGAGGGAAATGGAACTAAAGTCACCTGTTTGTATCATCTGAGCACAGTGTCACGAAGTGTCCTGAACAGTCACTATTGTCCAGATAATTTACTTGGGAATGAAGAATATTCACAATATTTTGAATATTCAGTATACAGATATTATAGGCCTTTTAATCCAAACTTGGTGGAATGTATGTATTACTTCCCTATCATGTCTATCCCCTCATCAAGAGAAATAAGAGTAAGGTCTGGGATGTAGTTCAGTGGTGGAGCACTTGCCTAGCATGCTCTAGGCCCTAAGTTCCATTCCCAGCACCACCAAAAAACAAAAAAAAAAAAACAAAAAAAAAAACACAGAGGTATTTAGCCAGGTGTGGTGGTGCACTCTGGGTATGGTAGCACAGGTCTGTAATCCCAGCACAAGGGAGGCTGAAGTTAGAGGATAAAGAATTCAAAGGCAGTCTGGGCTACATAGTGAGTTAGAGGCCAGCCTGGGCTATAAAGTGAGACCTTGTCTCAAAAAACTAGAAGAAGAAAAATATGGGGAGAAGGAACAGGACCATCAAGGTGAGTAAAATCCACTGCAATCTTAACAGTAGTGTCATCCTCTTGATATCTCATTAATTCATTGTGCAGATATTTAATAGAAGCCTCCTTGGTAACAGGTAGTGGGGCCAAAGTGAGGTACAAAATTGACAAAGTTCCTTTTTTACTATATTTTCTACAATAATCAGGTGGTATTTTTTTTTTTTGAAGTGAAAGGAACATGCACATAAAATTTAGAGAATACTAACTTTATAGATTGGGAGATGGACCCGGAAAACTACTCCCTCCAAAAAATCAATCTGCCATTGAAAACCCTATGAACAGCAGAGAAGCACTGACCATAATGTCTTGCCTGTTGTACGGTAGGGTCGCTATGAGTCGGATACCAACTCAACGGCACCTAACAACAACAACAACTTTATAGATATTATCAAACACTATAGACAACTTGTATCTCTAAATTTCTTCAAACATTCCTCCAACTAGCTTTGACTTTATTTTTGTTGTTGTTGTTTGTTATGGGTCTGTTTGGTTGGTTGGTTTTTTGAGATAGGGTCTTGCTATGTAGCCTAGGCTAGCCTGAAACTCCTTACATAGCCCAGGCTAGCCTCACACTCAGAATCCTCCTATCTTAGCCTCTTAAGTGCTGGGATTACAGATATGCACCACCATGTCTAGCTCAGTAGCATTGCTTTAAAAAGAAAAATATAATTAAAAATTGTACCTGTGAGGGTCTTTTGAACTGGGGATAAATTTGTTACATTCTCTCTTGTTGAATACTCCTTCAATCCAGGATTTCTGAAACAGAACAGAAAGTGTCATTATTTTATATTCCAATTAAGTGAAAAAGCAGTATAAACATAGTAGCTCAGGTAGGCGAGATACATTAAGGTATTATAGATACTCATTAAAATGCCAAGACCAACCTTAAACAAACTAAGGACTTACTGGCTTCCACAGCAGAGAATACACATATAAATAAGCCAAATGTTTATAAAAATGTCCACATTGTTGTTGTTGTGAGGTGCCTTCGAGTCGTATCCAACTCATAGCAACCCTCATAGGGTTTTCAATGGCTGACTGTTTTGGGATTGCCTTGGGAGTGGATTGCCAGGTCCTTCTCCCATTTTTGCGGTGCTGGGAATTGAACTCAGGACCTCAGGACTGCAGAGCAGCACTTGTAGAGCACCACAAAAATGGGAGAGGGACGTGGCAATCCACTCCCAAGGCAATCCCAAAATAGTCAGCCATTGAAAACCCTATAAAGATCCCTATGAGTTGGATATGACTCAAAGGCACCTCACAACAATAACAACTTTCACAAAGTTAATTAGTCCATAATCTCACCTTGAGTAACCAAATCCTAGGAAAGATACCTGGGAGGGTATCTAGGATGAGGGCTGTGGCTCAGTGGTGGAGTACTGGCATAGCATGTGTGAGGTTCAACCCCTCAGCTACACACACACACACACACACACACACACACACACACACACACACACAGATATTCACTATATTAGCAAAACACTGAAATCATAAACTTGGAAAAAAACAAAATCATAGTGTTTAAAATAAAGTAAATGAACAATGAATTTGAAGAAATGACACAATCATTTGAATCATTAAGCCCCATCCCCTATTCAAGAACATTGTTTCCTTTCTTCTCCAACTATATATTAAGTAATTTTTGCAAAGCACTGACAAAGGTGCTACAAAGGAGCCCATATGTCCTCAGAGAATTCTCTATTCTGAATTTCAAAATGCTGCTGCTGCTGCTGCTGCTGCTGCTGCTGTTGTTGTTGTTGTTGTTGTTGTTGTTGTTGTTGTTGTTAGGTGCCATCAAGTTGAGTCTGACTCATAACAACCCTATGTACAGCAGAATGAAACACTCTCTGATTCTGTGCCAGGCACAGAATATTATATCAGAATTTTATGGGAATCAAGACAAGGTTCCTGCTGAAGAAAAGTAGAATAAAAAGGAGGATACAGAAATTGATGTCTTTACACTTTGGGTGCACTGTTAGCAGTTGCAAGGCAGGTGCATCTGCCTATAGTCTCAGCTACTTGAGAGGCTGAGGCAATAGAATCACTTGAATCGAGAAGTTTGAGACCAGCCTGGGCAAAATAGCAAGACCCCATCTAGAAAGAAAGAGAGAAAGAGAGGGGGGAGGTTGAGGAAAGAAAGAAGAAAGAGAGAGAGAGAGAGGGTAAGGAAAGGAAAAGAAAAGAAAAGAAAAGGAAGGAAGGGAGAGAAAGAAAGAAAGAAAGAAAGAAAGAAAGAAAGAAAGAAAGAAAGAAAGAAAGAAAGAACGAAAGAAAGAAAGAGAGAGAGAAAGAAGGAAAGAAAGAAAGAAAGAAAGAAAGAAAGAAAGAAAGAAAGAAAGAAGGAAAGAAAAAGAAAGAAAGAAAGAGAGAGAGAAAGAAAGAGAGAGAAAGAACAAGCAAGCAAGCAGGCAGGCAGTCAAGCAAGCAGGATCTCTGATGGTCTCTACAAGTCAGACCCCACTCGACAGCATCTAACAACAAAACAAATGTATACACTAAGCAAGATGAGCTCAGCCTCTCCATTCTTTTAAAAAGTTAGATACTGGCTCTGTGATAGGACTTCCTGCAAAAATCACTGAATTTCTTCATGCTTATTTGCTCATCTATAAAAATAGAGATGATAATAATGTTACCTCAGCTAGGGACGTAGCTTACCGGTAGAGCATATGCTTAGCATGTGAAGCCGTAGGTTTGATCCCCAACACCAAAAATAATAATAGTAATAATAATAATCCCTCATAGGGCTGTTGAAAGGATTATATAGATTAAAGGCTTAGAATTCTCTCAGGACTTGTTAAGTCTCAATAAAGCTCAGCTATGACAATTGGCCATATCATAGTAAAAACTAGATTTTGGTTGGTGGCCTGGGAACTTAACTCTGACATATTTTTTCCATAACAAACTGTCCCCTGACCTCCAAATCTCCCTTATGAGTTCTCATAATACAATTTAATGATTTTATAGATCTACTTTTTCTCCATAAACTCCAGCTCATGCAGGCACCATGCCAGTCATTTCTGTTGCCCCAGGACCTCACCCCATGATTGGTGAATGAACAACACAATGAACGCACTAAAATGGAACTCTAGGCACCCTCGTGTCAAATTTTCCCTCCAAAGGTATAAACCCCATGCCTATACCACAGCAAGAATATGGGAATTTTTTTCTTCCAACTCCTATGTCTTAGCTCAAAACTACGGAAAGAGAAAAGCAGCCTTAATTTGCAGGTGTTGCAAGGAAAACTTACAGCAGCACTTTCTCCTTTCCCCCATCTCATATGGTCTCCTTTTCAAAAGACTCTCCCAACACCTGTCAGTTCAGCAGAGAACCCAATGTTTACTGGTTCCAATAAAACCCAATGCCCAACCTGTATGGGGCAAACACCCAATGCACCAGCTTCTGCCACTAGAGCAGTAAATTGCCACAGTAGTAGTTGACAGAGGGGACTGTGCCATTTCTGCAGCTGTCATGGCAGTCTTCCTAGATTGGCAGCTTTTGGTTGTTTTTTTAATCAGTACTTGGAGGAAGGAAAGGTCAAGTGAGGAAGAAGCGAAACAGTGTTGGCCTCAGTTTGCTTCACCCTAAAACATAAACAGATTTTACACCCAAACTTGGGCCTGTGGTGAAGGTGGACTATTGCAAAGAGACATCCAAAGACTAGGCCTCCAACAGTAACTAAGCATGAACTAATCTCTTTCCTGACTACAGTATTTTCTTTCCCTGGCAGTGCTGAGGATTAAACCCAGGGCCTTCCACACACAAAGCAAGCACTCTACCACTAAGCTGTACCCCTAGCCCCAGACTGACAGGACTTCTACTCTAGGGATTTTGAAGATTGCCAGATCACAGCTTGTCTCAGGGGAATCTCTAAGAAGGCGTCATCATAGAGGCATTCCTTACTTTTCAAAAAAAATGATTATTTGAGCCAGGCACTGTGGTGCACACATGTAATCTCAGCAACTCAGGATGCTGAGGCAGGAGGATGGAGAATTTGAGATCAGAGGCAGCCTGAACAACTTGGCAAGACTCTGTCTCAAAATAAAAAGTAATTTGGGAGTGGGGGGGCAGAGGTGTAGTTCAGTGATAGAGCACTTGCGTAGCATGTGTGAAGACGTAGGTTCAGCACCCTAGTACTGGAAAAAGAATACTTGTTTTAATACCCACAGGGCTGCATGACTGGGGTAAAGAGAGACAAAATTGATTTATTTTCCCTTTTAAAACCACCTTGTGCCTTCAGAAATCTAACATTTAAGAGATAAACAAATACTTCTCCAGTGAACAGATGATTTATTGCCACTTGGATGCCACCTGCCTATCACAAACATCTCAGCACTGGCAACGTTGAACTGCACTCACGCTGCTGTCTTTGTCTACTAAGTTTATTAAAACCTACTTCAAAAGAAGGCATTATGGACAGGAACTACAGCTCCATGGTGGAGCACTTGCCTAGCATGAGCAAGGCCCTGGGTTCCATTCCCAGCACCACACACACACACACACACACACACACACACACACAGAAGGCATTATCATATTTTTCTTAGAATCTGCAACCTGCAGGGAAGTACCAGAATGGCTCAAATGAAGAAATAACACTTTCAGACTTCAGAATGACATTTGATCCTTTCTCTATAGAGCTCCCAACAGGCACAAGAACTCCTTCAGACTGAGTGCCAAATAGAAGGACTTCCAGGTGCCTGAACAATCTGTTGGCTCAGGGAAACTATCCATAGGGCTCTAGCCTGCTCACATCAGCTTAGGGCAGTGTCCTGGGTATCCTTTGAATTCTGCAGGGATGCCTTATCTGACTCCCTGGATTCAAGAGGAGCAATTCTGTCATCCAAACCCAAAATACCCCAAAATTAAGTTCCTGTTCCACCAACACTACCATGAGGTATGTTGGCTGATTTTCCACTAAGTACTCTTTCTGGAGGACTGGGATTTAGCTCAGTTGGTAGAGCTCTGTGCTGCAGTCTCTGAGGTCCCAAGTTCAATTCCCAGAACCGCAAAAATGGGAGAGGGGCCTGGCAGTCCACTCCCAAGGCAATCCCAAAACATTCAGCCATTGAAAACCCAATGAGGGTCGCTATGAGTCGGATACCGACTTGACGACACCTACAACAACTCTTTCTGGAAGGCAGCATTTAACAGCATATGCACAAAGAGAGCATAGACAAATCTTACCTGCTTCTCTCTTTTTTTAGTAGTAAAATGTGAGCACTATTTTGTTGGTAGTAATGATTTGCTAACATTTCTAAAAACAGAAATTCAACGAAATAACTCATAAATCCCTAAAATATCACTTCTTCTGTGTAGCTGAGAAATTTTATTAACATTTTGCTACACTGTTTATTCACCAAAGGCATTTACAACTTCAGAATGGATTTCTAG
The DNA here is from genome assembly GCA_007922755.1 of Pedetes capensis. Taxonomy (NCBI): domain Eukaryota; kingdom Metazoa; phylum Chordata; class Mammalia; order Rodentia; family Pedetidae; genus Pedetes; species Pedetes capensis. Next base: position 59,109 of record VMDO01006129.1, on the reverse strand, counting down.
ATCCTGTAAACTCGTCATACAAACTAGAACATATAAACAGAGCACAAAGGGGGATTTGAGGAGCTCAACAGTGACCCTCCCAGCATAGTACATCAAAAGCTGCAAACTAAAGTGATGTCATCGCCCTTCTTTCCTCTGCCTACATTGGTTAAAGCCCTCGTTATTTCAGTACAAAAACATAATTTCTAAATGGCAGTGAAAGATGCCCTTTTCCTTGTCTGTGACATACACTTCAGTGTTGCTCAGTCTCCTACAGAGTAAAACATGCAAATACCAGACATTTATCATTTCAGGTCATGTTAAGATATTCTGATAGGAAAGAAAGAAGAAATGGAAGGTTTCTTTATTGGAGAACTTTACAACTCACCCTGAATAGTAAAATACAAAGCTTTAACTGAATGTCAGGCCTATTTATTGAGTGACCTTTCTAATTTGCTAAAATTTTCCAATTAGATATATTCAGTCTTCTCATTTCCAAGGAACAAAATACTCTAAAATGTGTTTTGGTACATAGATGGTGTTTATTTATTTTATTTTATGTGGTGTTAGAGATTGAACCCAGGGCCTTTTGGATGCTAGCTAGGCAAATGCACTACCACTGAGCTGTACCTCCAAGCCCACATAGATGGTCTTTGTTTATCCTCCAAATATCTTGTTACATTACCCAAAACTTTATTAGAACTATATCAAAGTGAATTATATACTTTAAAAAGCATCTTCTTGATGTTACCAATGGAACTATCTTTTTAAATAATTGACTTTTAAGAAACTTACAGTCTTCTGGAACAACAAAACCTACATTAGGAATTCCAAGTTAAATGTTTCTTATAACATCCCTGCTGTTGTTGTTGTTAGGTGCCATTGAGTCAGTTCTGACTCATAATGACACCATGTGCAACAGAATAAAACATTACCCAGCACTGTGCCATAAACATATCTTTTGTTTGAGCCCTTTGTTGCAGGCATTGTGTTTCTTCTCATTTGACTTGTGCCATATCAGCAAATGGAGGTCCCAAGAGCTTTACTCCATTCTCATCATTGAGGTCAACTCTACTTTGAGGAGACAACTCTTCCACAGTCATTTCTTGAATGCCTTCCAACCTGGGGGTGTCATTTTCTGGCACTATGTTTGACAATGCTTCTCTGCTATTCATAGGGTTGTCAATGGCTAATTGTTTCAGGAGTGGGCTGCCACATCCTTCTCCCTAGTCTGTCTTAGTCTGGAAGTTCAGCTTAAGAACTTTTGCTTTGTCATAGTTTGTTTGATTATTTTTGAGATAGGATCTTGGTATGTACCCCAGGCTAGCTTCAAATTTGTAGTGTTCCTTCGTTGGCCTCTCAAGTGCTGGGATGACAGACTTGTGCACCCATGTCTGGCTGGAGAACTTCTGTTTTTGAAGATAAGACACTACTGAAAGAGGAATGGCAGTGAAGTTGCCCATACTTTTATAACTGTTTCTATCGTTTCTTTTTTGCCTGCTAGCCCCTTTCTCATTCTTTTAGCAAAAAGCTTTAACTAGTGTAAATTGACATGTGCAAGGAGCTGGAGACAGAAAACGAAAAGGGAAGAACACGCTCTGTGTTTCTCAAGCTTAAGGAAGTGAAGAAAAAATTCAAGCCTCGAGTGGCAGTAGTGAAAGATTCTACAGGGAAAATATTAAATGATGCAGGAAACATCAAAAGAAGATGGAAAGAATACACAGAGCCATTATATAAGGAAGAATTGGTAGATGACCAACCATTCCAAGAGGTTGCATATGAAGAGGAACCAATGGTGTTGAAGGATGAAGTGGAAGCTGCCTTGAAAGAACTGGTGAAACACAAGGCTCCAGGAATTGATGGGATACCAATAGAGATGTTTCACAAACAGATGCAGCACTGGAGGTGTTAACATGTTTATGCCAACAGATTCGGAAAACAGCTACTTGGCCAACTGACTGGAAGAGATCCATATTTGTGCCTATTCCCAAAAAAAGGGATCCAACTGAATGTGCAAACTATCGGACAATGTCATTAATATCGCACACCAGCAAAATTCTACTGAAGATCATTCAGAAGCGACTGCAGCAGTATATAGACAGGGAATTACTGGAAAACCAAGCGGGATTCAGAAGAGGGCGGGGAACCAGGGACATCATTGCTGATGTCAGGTGGATATTAGCCAAAAGCAGAGAACATCAGCAAGATGCCTGTCTATGTTTTATTGACTATGCCAAAGCATTTGGTTGTGTGGATCATAACAAATTATGGATAACACTTCAGAAAATGGGAATACCAGAACACCTAATTGTGCTCATGAGAAATCTATACATGAACCGGGAGGCACTTGTTCGAATAGAACAAGGAAACACTGAGTGGTTTAAAGTTGAGAAAGGTGTGCGTCAGGGCTGTATACTTTCACCCTGTCTCTTCAATTTACACGCTGAGCAAATAGTCCGAGAAGCTGGACTTTATGAGGAAGAACGCAGCATCAAGGTTGGAGGAAGACTCATTAACAACCTGTGTTATGCAGATGACACCACTCTGCTTGCTGAAAGTGAAGAGGATTTAAAACATTTACTGATGAAGATCAAAGATCACAGCCTTCAATATGGGTTATGACTAAACATCAACAAAACAAAAATCCTTACCACTGGGTCAGCACGCAACTTCACAATAAATGGAGAAAACATTGAGGTTGTCCAAGATTTTGCTTTGCTTGGCTCTGTAATCAACACCCGTAGAAGCAGCAGTCAAGAAATCAAAAGACGCATTGCTCTAAGAAAAGCTGTGGCAAAAGATCTCTTTAGAGTATTGAAAAGCAAAGATGTCACATTGAAGACGAAGGTGCATCTGACTCATGCCATGGTATTTTCAGTGGCATCATATGGTTGTGAAAGCTGGACATTGAACAAGAGAGACAGAAAAAGAATTGATGCTTTTGAATTGTGGTGCTGGAGACGTCTATCAAATATACCATGGACTGCCAAAAGAACCAACAGATCTGTCCTAGAAGAGGTACAACCAGAGTGCTCCTTGGAAGCAAAAATGGCCAAACTGCGTCTTACATATTTCGGACATGTAGTCAAGAGAGATCAATCTCTGGAGAAGGACATCATGTTTGGAAGAGTGGCAGGTCAACGCAAAAGAGGAAAACCCTCCACCAGATGGATTGACACAGTATCTGCAACAATAGGCTTAAACATAAATAAGATTGTTTGCCTGGCACAGAATCGGCAAGTGTTTTGATCTGCTGTACATAGGGTCGCTATGAGTCAGACTCGACTCGACAGCACCTAACAACAAGAACAACAAATATATAGTATATGCCACCACCACTTTTTTTTTTTTTCAGTCCTGGGGGTTGAACCCAGGGCCTCTTGCTTGCATGCTTTGCAAGTGCTGGACCACTGAGCTGCACCCTCAGCCCCCCCCCACCTTTTTTTTTTTACTTTTTGAGACAGGGTCTTGCTAAGTTACGCCGACTGCCTCTGGTCTCGAACTTGCAATCCTCCTTCCTCCACCTCCCGAGCTGCTGGGATTATAGGCATGCACCACCGCACCTGGCAACTACCACCACCACATTTTAAGAAGCAAAATCCTCTGTGATATTCTTTCTGCTGATCTATCCTAATAAAATAAGAAACTCTCCATTGTATATATAAACCTTACTACTATGGACGTCATACCCCCATTGTGTCTGTCAGCTGTCCTGCTGTGGGGGCTTGTGTGTTGCTATGCTATCTGTATTTCAGATACCATCAGGGCTTCCCCTGGTGGACAAGTTTCAGCTGAGCTTCTAGACTAAGCCAGACTAGGGAGAAGGACCTGGTAGCCTATTCCTGAAACAATCCTGCATTTAATCCCTTGCAATATATGTTTTTGGTGAAAGTTGTTGTTGTTGTTGTTGTTGTTAGGTGCCGTCAAGTCAGTATCTGACTTATAGTGACCCTCATAGGGTTTTCAATGGCTGACTGTTTCGGGATTGCCTTGGGAGTGGATTGCCACATCCTTTTCCCATTTTTGCGGTGCTGGGAATCGAACTCGGGACCTCAGAGACTGCAGCACAGCGCTCTACCAACTGAGCTAAACCCCAGCCCAGTATATAAAGGAAATTGACCTTATATAGGCATGTGGTTGGAAAAGGAAATAGTATTATAACAGCCCATTTAGATTATTGTGGATTCATCCTATAACTCTGGGGAAAGGACATACATGTGAGAGTGAATTACAAAGGAAAATCATATCTATGGACCATTATGCAAATAATTTTGACTTTAAGGACCCTTTGACAGGGTCCTGGGGATCTCCAGGAGTCCTGACCTCACCTGGAGAAGTGCTGCCTGGAAGTGACTACATGCAGATTCCCAGCCAGGTAAGTGAGAGGGAGAATCTACCATTCCCCAAGTAGCCTCTGTTCCCATGTGCATAGCTTATCTTAGTCTGCACGCTTCATCTTAATGAGTGGATTCTAGTACTTCAAGATCCTTTATTTAATCTAGTGCTTAACTGAAGAAAGTTTAAACATAGAAAAAAAACAGTTTCAGATAAATCTTGATATACTGTACTTTACAGATAATGTGAGGGGTTTTCAAAGATAACTTTGAGTGTAAGCCATTTTTCACCTTACAGCTTGCCATATCCACCCTCCTACAGATGTCACTAAAATGACCTTCCAGCCAGAGTGATGGTGCACACCTATAGCCCTAGAAACTTGGGAGGCAGAGGCAGGAAGATCACAGGTTGAATGTCAGAAGCAGCCTGAGTAATTTAGACCCTGTCTTAAAATTTAAAAATAACTAACTAACTAAATAAATAAATAATAAAAATTTAAAGGGGGCTGGGGGTGCATCCCAGTGATAGAGTACTTGCAAAGTATGTACAAAGCCCTGGGTTCAACCTTCCAGTACCACAAAAAACATATAACAATCAAACAAGCAAACAAAATGACCTCCCAGTAGCCTTGAAAAGCATATGGCCTGTGGAACCAGCCATTCACAACTTATAAGCAGGATACGTACTAGCTTAGGCATGCGCCACCACACCTGGTGACTACGACCACCACATCTAAAGAAGCAGAATCCTCTGTGATATTCTTTCTGCTGGTCTATCCTAATAAAATAAGAAACTCTCCATTGTATATTGTCTACCGACTCGACGGCACCTAACAACAACAACAACAGGCTAAGGAAGAAAGCAAATATCTTGCTCTTCCTCTTTTTCTCTACTTATCTTTTACCCAAATTCCTATTCCCTTAGCATAGTTATCTGCAGAAGCACATAATCTGAAGTGCATGTTTTTAGGTTCACTTACTAGGAGAATTCCTGGGGATATGGCATTTCCTGTGGGGTGTCCAATGAGATCCTATTGGTGTTCCCAATCTATCTTAAATTTTATGGATACTTTATTGTGAGAGCATTCCATGTGTTCTGTGATCCAGAAAACACAATTTGGGAAATGTACTGTAACATGTTACTGTACTATAAGGTACTAGTAAAAAAAAGGGTGACTATGAAGTCTCCCTTTAAAACATTGATACCTCTAAGAACAATAGCTATAGTCATCCATTCATTAAAAAATACATTGACAACTCATATTATTCTTATAAAAATAAATAAGGGTGAAGCTCAGTGGTAGAGTGCTTCCCTAGCATGTGCAAAGTCTTGGGTTCAATCTCCAGCACTGAAAACAATTAGATAAAACAAATAATTAGATAAAACATGAAATAATTAGATAAAACACCAAAGTGGAAGCACATGTGTTTACAGGTAGATATCAGGTAAAGGAGTGAATCATAAATGGCCCAAGATGCTATAAAAGAAGTTCCTTCTGCCTGAAGATAGGTGGGCAATTTTTATGAAAGACAGAGAGTTTAGGAAAATACTTGAAAGACAACAGAGGCTTTGACACGAAGTGATGGAATTCCGTGTTGGCTACAAATTCAGAGATTTCAGCCCAGAGAATTCAGAAACATTCATGTTAAGGTGATGATAAAAGCCATGAAGTCACTGAGAAGTAGAGAATAGAGACAATAATAGAGCCAAGAACTTTTGGAAACATCTAAGCTTACAGATGCAAAAGAACGAATTCAGGGACTAAAGAACGAGTGGTGACATAAGACCTGAATTAGGAAACAGAGATTTCTCTCTCAATAAAAATGTGCATATTGTTACAAAGGTAGGAAATTTCAGAGAAGTACTTTCTTCATAATTAGTATTGCAAAGAAAGTGAATAAGATGGCAATTTTGTCTATGATGAACAAACCAAATGAGAGATATTTGGGGACTGGGTTTTAATAGAGAGGAGGCAGCTAAGTAGAATAAGATACTCTCAAGAGAAACAGTATTAAAAACAATAGCCACTAAATCAACAATATAAAGGAGGAGCCAACATTAATGTAGCTTTTTATATATGCCATGAGATGTGCTATTTTATGGGTTTTAGCTAAAGTAATATTCATAATTGTGTGACTAATAACAGTAATTATTTCATCATACAGAGGAGGAGCAGGCTCCATCTGATACCAACAGAAGTCTTTTATAATATGTTTTATAGGTAAAGTTGAGTGAACATTTATTTTATTTCTGGGAAATTTATTTCTGGGAATTTTAGGAGAAAATTTCTGAGAAATTTTCTGAAATTTCTGAGAAATTTCTGAGAAAATTAGGACCTTGTTTGTAAACAAAAAAGAAGTCAATGAAAGATCCAAGAAAGGGTAAAATGACTGTAAAGAACTTGGTGAGGGCTTGGGGTAAGGATGGGAAGAAATGGTATGGCTAGTCAAGAAGAAGATTGGGGTTTAGCTCAGTTAGTAGAAGTGCTGCTCTGAAGTCTCTGAGGACGAAGGTTCAATCCCCAGCATCAAAAAACAGGAGAAGGATGTGGCCATCCACTCTGGAAACAATCCCAAAACAATCAGCCATTGAAAACCCTATGAGGTTTGCTATGAGTCAGACCCAATTCAATGGCACCTAAAAACAACAAGTTAAGGAGAAGTGCTCAGACTTGAAGAGCATGTGTACTCTTCTGACATAGACAAGAAGTGGAAGACAAACTTGTCCCTCTTGGTAATTTTGCCCAAGGCCCTATTATCCATGTTCTACAGAAGTCATAGCCCACTTAGCTCTGAAGTTGGTGAACCTCAGCATTCCCTTTGTCCCTCTACCCAGAGAGAGAAAGAAAGGTAGGAGAGATCCATGGGTGAATTCATTAGTCCACCTTTTTATTACCAGCATCTTATAGTATAGTAACACGTTACTCGACGGCACCTAACAACAACAACAAGGCACAAAAAAAATTACCCATTTATCTTATTAGGTTTAAAAAGAAACCAAACATTCTAACTGCAAAATCAACCTGCCATGTCCCCCTCCAAAAACTGCTGCCCCTCCTGTGTTCCCTAAGGGATCCCTAGCATACCCATGTATCCAAGAAACCAGTCCATCATCCTTGATTCTTTTCCATCCTTACTAAAGCTGCACCCAGAGTTAAAATGTTTCCTCTTCTTCCTCTCCTCCCTCTTTTCAGTTTACAAGTATAACTATGTTTTTCCCCCACCCTGTTCCATATCTTAACAAGTAACTGTAGAGTTAGTTAATGTACTAACCATTTCCCTGTGCATTCCCCATTCCCAGGTTACAGGAAAGGCCCCAATTAAAAGGCAGTTGTCAGGAAAGCATAAAGCAGTGACAGGCTGGTTAGATTACTTCCCATTCAATCAACCACCAATGACTATAGATTCTACCTCTGAACAGCTCATGTATCTTCCCATGTCTCTGAATCTATATTGCCACCATCTTACTTAATGCCACCACTACCCTAGTTAGTGGGCAGCTGTAGCACTTTGGCATCTGATCCCATCAGATCTCAGCATAAAGCGGTGACCGGCTATGAGGGAAGCCAGACCTTCAAATGTCAAGTCCCTAAACAATCATGTTTCCTTGGATTCACAGGTCTGAGATGGTCATTGACATACAGACTAAGACAAGACATTCACAGCCAGTTCCAGAACTGGCCATTTCTCAATACTAATGAGCTACCCTGGAGCCCACTTGCCAGAGACCAAGATACATTCCCATAAGAGATGTTATACAAAATTTCTCTTGGTGGTACCAGGCAAGATGACCACAATCATGTGTCATTCATCTTCTAACAAGCCAGTTTGTTGTTTGTAAAGACCTTTTCCTCTCCCATCACTCTATTTCTCAAGTTATTGGTTCTCTCTGGCAAGGGCAGAACCCAACCTTTAGTGGTTAAACTACTTCCCGCTCAATCAACCACCAGTGACTATAGATTCTACCTCTGAATAGCTCATGTATCTTCCCACATCTCTGTGTCTATATTGCCACCATCTTACTTAATGCCACCACTACCCTAGTTAGCAGGCAGCCATAGCACTGTGGCATCTGATCCCATCAGATCTCAGAAGCTAAGCAGGGTTGGGCCTGGTTAGTACTTGGATGGGAGACCACCTGGAAACACCAGGTGCTATATGCTTGGGAGAAGGACCTGGCAACCAACTCCCAAAAAATCAATCCACCATTGAAAACCCCATGAATAGCAGAGAAGCACTGACAATAGTGTTTCACCTGTTGTACATAGGGTTGCTATGAGTCAGAGAACAACTCGATGGCCCCTAACAACAACAAACCTAGTTAAGTCACCATAAACTCTTGCCTTGATTGCCTCCAAGGCCTTTTTGCCTCTAACTTCCTCTTCTTTAATCCATTCTCTGCAATGAAGCCTATGATCTTCCTATAGTAAATAAGCGAACAAGTCACGCTCACCTAAAACCACCCGGTGGTTCTCCATTGTCTTCAGGATAAACCTTAATAATCCATCACAAGGTTTGCAGTCATTACCTATCACCTCCTAGGGGTTCCCCCTTCTACGCCATCTCTTTCCCCTCCCTACCTGTATCTCTACATTCTACTGAGCAATTTCCACATCTCTGAACTCATTTCCAGCAGTCCTCTACATGTTATTCTCTCTGTCTGGGATACTCTCCCCTCCTTTCTTTACTAATTTAGACATCACACTTTCTAGAAAACCTGTCTGATAACTCTGAAATGTGAATCAAATTCTTCTTTGCCCTCTGAGCCTCTTCAGACTGAGATAAGACACTCACAGCCCAGTCCCAGAACGAGCCATGCTTTCTGAGCCTCTGTGCTCATCGCCCACCCCACCCCCACATACCCCATGAACTCTTCTCTCAAGATCTATTTGGAACCACTTCATTCTATGCCACCTAAGGCATTGTAGTATTCCCCATGTCTAGCTGGGCACATACGTGAGCATTTTTCCATTGCTTTCCATGTCATAGATTGCAAAACAAAGGTATCACATAGGAGAAAAAGAAAATGGTGTATGTCCATATAAGAATGTGCAAAGATTGTGAGTCTCCAGAAGAGATAAACTATCCACTATTCCCCAAAATATGTTTGGCCAAAGATCTTCTCTGAGGGTATCACAGACTTGAAAAGATTTCCACCAATTTTCAGTTAAGAATGCTCCCTGCATAAATCCCGTAAGACTTAATCTTTGAGTGTTACCTTAAAATACAAAAATTAAGAATTTTCATCTTCATCTTTAATAATTTTTCATTTAACAGAAAACAATCTTTGAGCTGCTAATTTGTTGTTATTTTGCTGTATTTTGTTTGATTTTTGTTTTGGTGCTGGAGATTGACCCAAAGGTTTCAGGCATGCTAAGTATGAGCTCTATTTAAAAGATCTTGAAATCTTTAAGATTTCAGTCATATCAAACTTAAATTAAAGATTTAAGGTAGGGTCCAAATCAGATTTTTATTCAGGAAAAAAAAATCTCACATCCAAAATAACTACCAGGTAATTCTCCTTAAATTCTAGGAGGAAACAATGTTTTAATAGAACTAAGGGCGGCTCAGGAAGTGGAGACTTAGGAGCCTGTCAGTGGGAGACCAAGAATCCAGAAACGGATGTTGGCAGATATGAAATATCATTTGCTAGGCTAAAATTTCCCAGCCTTTATTTCTTGCTGTTACTCATGATGGTCAAAGCTCTACTGTTGTTTTTAAAAGACTGCTTGTACTTTCAACACCTTTCAGGAAGGAAAGGGGAGCATTGCTACCACCATGCAATCCCTTTCTCTAAGTCACCAAGGAGCCAAACTACAGGACAGGTTTCCATTTCCCCTGGGGTTTGATTATTAAGATGTTTCTTCTGTATTTAATTTCTCCTGATATTGTAAGATGAGAAGAAATACATTATATCCTTAAGGAAGAGACCTTGATCTAAAAGGGCAGTTATAAAAGAGGGATTAAACAAAAGAAAAGCAGCTTTTCTTTTTCTCGGAATGTGTCATTCAACTGCTCATAACATTTTGTGATTGTATTATAAAGAGTGATATTTTACCTTAGCCACCACCAGGAATAAACCCAGGCTATAAAAAAATAAAATAAAATAATTTAAAAGAACCCACCATCATTGTCTGTAGGTCATAGAATAGAGCTAATAAAATGTGGCAATTCCAGTTTGTCTCAGAAGCTCTCCTCCACTGGACTATACCGCACACCTACCTTGCAGTGGAACCAAGAGACCCTGATGCCAAGAAAATCTGATTTGGACCCTACCTTAAATCTTTAATTTAAGTTTGATGTGAATGAAATCTTAAAGATTTCAAGATCTTTTAAATAGATCTCATACTTAGCATGCCTGAAACCTTTCAGTCAATCTCCAGCACCAGAACCAAAATCAAACAAAATACAGCAAAATAACAACAAATTAGCAGCTCAAAGATTGTTTTCTATTAAATTAAATGAAATGTTAAATGAAATGAAATGCAGGAGGGCACAATGCCCCAGACAAAGGCATTGGTGAGGAGGTCCTGGTCCTTCACCTATCAACTTTGCTCTTTAGCTGGATGTTTGCTAAAGCCAAGTGCTCACCAGCAAGAGGCAATTTCTGTCTGAAATGTCTCCAAGCTACGACCTGCTTCTCAAGAATGCTTTCCCTCCTACAGGAAGTTACTATAAGAAGCCTGAGAAAGCCAAACATAAGCTCCAGTGACATGCATCTTTTTTCCCTGCCAGAATCTGTAGAGTCTTAGGCCAATTCACAATGCCCTCCTAATTTGCCTTCCCTACAGGGGTCTTAAAAATACAAGGTAACTTTAGAAAGGATTTAAATTGCAACTTTGGACCCTTGGACTCAAGCACTGTGGCATGCACCTGTAGTCCCTGACAGTTAATCAGGGGACTGAGAATTTCTTCACTCTAGGCATTTGAAGCCTGTTTGGGAAAATAAATTATTTTTAAAAATAAAATAAAATAGGCCACAGGTCTGTAATCCCAACGACTCAGGAAGCTGAGACAGGAGGATTACAAGTTCAAGGCCAAAGGCAGCCTGCATAACTTATCGAGTCCTTATCTCAAAATAAAATAAAATTAAAAATGTGCTGGGGGTATAGTCCACTGGTAGAGCACTTGCAAAGTCTGTGCAAGGCCCTGGGTTCAAACCCCAAGTATCTAAAAAGATAAATACATTAATAAAATAAAATTTAAGAAGAAAGAAAGAAAGGAAAGAAGGAAGGAAGGAAAAGATTTTAGTTAGACTTTCTTCTCTAGACTTATCCAAAATATCTACTTGCTTTATCTTGAGGTTAAATAACAAACCTGCCTGCCTGAAAGGCTGATTTTCTCTAGTCCAAATAAGGCCAAAGATCAGGGTTTGTTTTGTTTTGTTTTAAAATGCCTGTAAAGCAGACTCTAACACTGGTGACAAAAGTTGTTGTTTGTTATTATTAGATGCCATGGAGTCAGGGCCGACTCAAAGCAATCCTATGTACAACAGAACAAAACATTCCCCCATACTAGGCCATGCCCAGCACTATGTCAGTGCTTCTCTACCATTCATAGGATTTTCAAAGGCTGATTTTTTCAAGATTGATTTAGGAGTGGGCTGCCTCATCCTTCTCCCATTTTTATGATACTGGGGATTGAACCCAGGGCCTGAGAGAGCACAAAGCAGCACTCTACCAACTGAACTAAACTCCAGCCCCAGTGATAAAGGTTAGGAAGGATTAAACTGATACAAGCCAAGGACCTGAACAGTACCCTATGGACTTAAATTCACCTAGGAAAAAAACTATCTTTCCTGAGATTACAAGACTCAATTTACAAAAACCTCTTGGTCCTTAAAAGATTAATGAAGGATATCTACTTTCTCCAAAAAGATAGAAGATATCTTCCTATTCAAAGGTAAACCTAGTCAATCAGATAAGATGAATGGCAAGGTAACAATTTATTCTACTCTTTGTTGTGCCCTCCTGCACAATGCAACACCCTATATTAATCTGCTTTATTTTTCTCCCTTTATTGGTAAATGTATTAATGTGCTTAATCTTCTCAAGAGTACCTGAGTGCAATTATTATCTCCAATTTATGAATGAAGATACTGAGTTAAGACAGGTTGAATAATTTGTTCAAGGGACTCATCAGCTCATGAAAGTGACAGGTGTTGTTAGGTGCCATCAGGTTGGGTCCAACTCATAGCAAGCTTCATTGGGTTTTCAGTGGCTGATTCATGACAGTAGGATTCATATATTGGCAGTCTGACCTGAGTTCATGCCCTTAGTAATTCATGTTATCATCAGTTATCTGCAGAACTTGTTGTTAATATCAAGTTGGGTGTGGTGGCACACACCTATAGTCCCAGTTACTCAGAGGCTGAGGTAGGAATATCTCCTGAGCCCAGGAATTCGAGGCAAACCTGGGAAACATAGGAAGACCCTGTCCACATTTGAAGGAAGGAAGGAGAGAGAGAGGGGATGGGAGAGGTAGAGTGGGGAGGATAGAGAAGAGAGGACAGGAGTGGAAAGGAGAGGAGAGGAAGGGAGAGGAGAAGGGGGGAAGAGAGAAGAGGGAAAGAGAAAGGGGAAGGAAGGAAGGGAGGGAGGAAGAAAGGAAGGAGAGAAAAAGAAATAAATAAAAAGAAATAAATAAAAGACCCACCACAGAAAATAAAAAATAGAAGTAGAGGTAAATAATAGCCTATATGCAGAAAGCAGGTCAGAGATGTGTTTTGTTTACCCTATATAATTTTAAAGGATTTTAAAAATCTTTTGAACCCAGTAGCAAAATGTAAAATCCAATCAATTTCACTTTCAAGAAAGAATCTACATATCTGCATTTTCTTTAACAAGGAAGGGGGGACACCTCGGCACCCCTAGTTTGGGGCTGAGGGTCAACAGCAAGACAGGGATGACATTAACCAATTCAGCATGGTTCCTTCCAGGCTGGGCTTCTACTCCATGTGAGATTCTCAATCCCTCATCTATTGCTTTCAAAAGATTCTCAAAAGAATCTGTGAGTCAAATCACAGTCACAACTCTTAGAAAGAGGTGGGAAAGGAAAGAAGAAAGAAAGAAAGAAAGAAAGAAAGAAAGAAAGAAAGAAAGAGAGAGAAAATAAATAAATTGAGGGGACTATCATGAAGTCAGAAGGTCACAGCCAGCACTAAAACATGATTACTGACTCTTGGTTCCTTTCATTACTCTCTCTTCTTCTGCCAGCTAATATTTCCTAAGAGTTATCACTCCCATATCCCCTTATTCTTTTTCAGTCCCAACAGAGAGAACTTAGTGAAAAATGAATAAACATGGTATGCATTCCAAACATGGCATATGATTTTCAGATTCTTTGATCTAATCATAAGCAAAAAAATCTGCCCACATCAAATTCCCTCTGGTTTGCATGGACATTTTGAACTGATCTTCCTGCCAAAAGACCCCAATACTAGTGAAGATGAAGAGAATATTAAATATGAATACAAGGCAGAGGTAAAATTTCTCAAGAGGTAAATATGTTTTCTCCAAAGTCTCCTAACACCTCTACTACAGAAGGCACAAGTTTCCTACAAAGAGGTGTATTTCCTTCCTTGGGCCAGGTGGTCTGCTCAAGTCAAACAGACCATTTAAAAGAATCAGTCAAGTAAGGGAGTAACTTTGGTTGCCTATAACCATTCAGCTCACTGGGCTTTGAGTCTGCCTGGAAGGGAATTCTACAGGATGACCACACATAGTTTAAGGTGGTCATTGTTATTAGGTGTCTTCAAGTTGGGTCCAACTCATACCCACCCTCATAGGGTTTTCAATGGCTTGTTATTTCAGGATTGCTTTAGGAGTAGATTGCCACATCCTTCTCTTGTTTTTGTGGTGCTGGGGATTGAACCCAGGTCCTCAGAAAGTGCAGAGCACTGCTCCACCAACTGAGCTAAACCCCCATATAGTTTAAGGAGAGGTGGGAAAATAAAGAAAACCAAACTCATTGGTTAATCTCACCATTCAGAACGCACAGTACAGTGGGAAACCTGGGATATCTGATGCCCGTCTGATTCTGGACTGTTTCAAGACGATCTAAAGTCTGCAAGAGGCCATCGATCACTCTGCCTTTGCGCACACCATCAGTGAGGGAAACACACAGTAACCATAGCTGGGGAAGGCACCTTTCTGTAAGTAAACTTCATTTCCAGGCAAAATGGATTATGAGGTTCTGGCAGAAGAAAGTGCTTACAAAACCCTGAGAAAGACTTCAGCCTATAAGGCAGATAAAAAGACTACTTCTCACTGTAGGGAAAAATTGGGAGGAAATTGGCAAAAACCCAAAAACTGGAAAAACTGCTCTTGAAGATCTGGTTTGTAAATTAGAAATCTAGGGAAAATGAAAGTAACTTGGTTGGACATTTGTACAAAACACTTCACAAATCCTTGGAACCTGATTGGACAATTGGACTCAAAGCTGATTGGCTCAGGCCTTTCCGTGGATGAGCTATATAAGGAGCTGCACTGTGGCAGTGCAACCCTTTTTCGCCCGGAACTTGAAGATCCCTTGGACCTTCAGTGAGGAAAGAACGCTCTCCCCCCGTGACCATCAACAAGGAAAGAACTCACTCTCTGCTGAAACCACCAACATGGAAGTATCTGCCCTTGAGACTCTATAGGAGCTGCTAGCACTTAAAGCTGTATGCTTTTGGTTTTCTCTCCACCCTCATAAATGGCAGAGAAATAAAGAGCTGTGTTTGTCCCCACAAGGCAAAGGTGCCCGAGGCTTTTCCTTTCTCCCATCTCCGCTGGCATCCCAAGGGCCGCAGGAATCTGTGCCCCTCACCCAAGGGTCCCGAGCGAATTGTGTTTAGCATCTGTGTGCGTGGGGGCACCATGCATCTGAACATTCGGGCTGGACTGGGAGGCATGCGCCCCATATCTCACTGCTGGAAACTATCACATGCTATAAATAGTCAAGGAATCTCTTCCCCAGAAATATGAAAATGCTAACACTCCTCAAGAGTAAGGAAAAGAATCCAGGTTTGGTGGCACTTCTTTGTAATCCTGGCACTTTGGAGGCTGAGGTAGAAGGATCATGAGTTCAAGGCCAGCCTTGGCTACATAGATGAGTTCCTATCTCAAAAGAACAAAATAGAAAGAAAAAGAGAAAGAGAGAAAGAAAGAAAAAGAAGTGTTGGGCTGACCAAAACAAGGGACCTGGAAAATGCTCTAGTGTTGAATCATCCAGAAGAAAGTGTCCAGGCTTACTCTACTGCCACACCCTCCCCACACCCTGGAACACCTGTGGATTCCAGTCATAAGTTAGCCCCAGCTGAAAACAGATTCAACCACCATATTCAAAGTATAGGGCAAACCTCATTATGAAGGCGTTTGTGTGAGAACCTTTCTTTGGTATTGGTTTTATGTATATTCACATTGTTGCACAACCATCTGCTGAAAGTTCATCTTATGAAACTCTATACATAATAAAGAGCTCCCCTTTTCCCTTCTCCCTAGCTCTGGCAACCACTACTCTACATTTCATTCTATGAATTTGACCTTTTTAAATATCTCATCAGTCGAATCCTATGTTGTCTTTTTGTAACTGGCTCATTTCCCTTAGCACAATGTCCTCAAGGTTCATCCATCTGGTAGCATGTATCAAAATTTCCTTCCTTTTTAAGGTTGAGTAATATTCTATTGTATGTATGCACATGTTACATTTTGTTTGTCCATTAGAAAATCTATTTCTGGGTCTGGGGAATATGGTTCTGTTGCTCTAGTGGCATATAAGCTAATGGTTACTATTTTATGCTGAGAGAGGCTTCATTGTATGATGTTTGCACTCTAGGAAAGGAAAAACAAGCTAACTAAAGCTGAAGCTGAGCTCAATCTCATCGAGACACGGCTCACCATCCCCTTCTATCTCAACAATGGAAGTCTTGTCCACCACATATTCTTAGGTTTGGAAACAGGGCTTGGCGCTCTGTAAATCTTTGTTGGCTGAATGAATCAATAAGAGTGAATGGTCATAAGTGGAAAATGCTGTATGGATGATCTTGGTTGCTTCCAGCATACTATTTAAGAAAGCACCAATGCATATTTAAATAGAAAAATCTCCATGAACTATTGTTAGTGATTCAAGTTGTAAATCAATGTATATGATTCCTTTTATGTAAAAACAAATGCACAAATTACAATAATGAATATGTACATATATAAAAATACACTAAATAATATGCTAGATCCCATATGGTTACAACCCCTGGTGGGAAACTAAGAGCCAGAATCTTACAATCAAACTCAGATGCAAGTTTAGCCAAAATATCTAACGCTCTAGCAGTCATAGTAGAATCCAAAGAAAATGATAAAATGGCATATCAAAATCTGTATACAAATCAGGTGCCCTGAGCAGCCTGTAATTCCAGTGATTTAGGAAGCAGAGATGGGGGATGGGAAGTTCAAGGCCAGAGGTAGTTTAAGCGACTTAGTGAGACTGTGTCTCAAAATAAAAAATAAAATAGGGGCTGGGGATATGGCTCAGTGGCTCAGTGGTGAAGAATTTGCCTAGCATGTGAGAGGCCCTGAAGTCAACCCCAGAGTAAAAAAAAAAAAAAAAAAAATCTGTATGCATGGGGAAAGAAATTGAGGAACACATTTCCCATGGTGTAGTTATGGGTGCTCCACCTTCCCGGCTAGAACCACTCGTATAGCTAGAATATCCATGCTTTTGGTGTTTTAAAGCATTTACCTGGGTTCAGATTGAAAGGGTTAAATCAAAAAGCAGGGCTTTGGAATGGGAGGTCACTAAGGTAAACATTAACATGGTAACTGTTGCACACCTGAATTTCAACTAAGTCACTAAGACCTCACAAATTCTCAACAGATGACAAGTCTAACAATCGCTGAGTGATGAGTCTTTAGGTTAAAACAAAGGAGTAACTGCCCCTTCAATCTTATTGGGGCAGCCCTCAGGTACCCTTAACAATAAGCAAGTCAACCCAAGTAACAGAAACTGCCCCTTCAATCTTATTGGGCCAGCCGGCAGGCAACCCTAACAACCCAAGCAACACAACCATGGAAAAAGACTATAAAACACCTAGACAACTGCCCCACTTCGGCCACCCATTTTCGGGACCCCCTTCATGCTAGGGAGGCTTTTTCTTTCTTCTGTCCTTCTAGATAAATCTTGGCTTTTGCTTGACTTTGTGTAAAAGTTATACTGGGCAGCAAGCCCAGGAGCCTGGCACCTGACTACTCCCACTCCAACTCCAGCAACATTTCTATGAGGCTCAGGCAACAAAATCTCAACTCTGCCTTTCCCCCTCAGTTTCATTTTCCTCGCCATAGTCTTGAGGGGTAGGGGAGAGATGAGACCAGAGATATTACCTAGACTTTACAGGATAATTGTCAGAATGAAATACTTAGGATCACAAACTCTTACAAACCACCAAATATTAATGTTAAGCACTATTCAAAGGGCACATGGTATATGGTATCCCATTTGGTCTTCAAATTACAAATAGTATTCTCACATTTTCCTCCAATGAGAAAGCTAAAGCACAGGGTTTACTAACTTGCCCAAGGTCCCAGGTAAGGATGGAGCTGGGATGCTAATCCAAGCTACCTGGCCCTAGGGAAAGTGCTCTTTATCAACTAGACCGGGCTGAAAAGAACTAATGTTTGGCCAGCATCCTGTACTAACGCCTGAACACAACGTGCTCGGTCAGTGGTACTTAGTTGGTATTTCATACACAGTGTGTGGATGTCCAGAAAAATAGGTGTCAGTTTGCACCTTAGAGGAGACCAAGGCACGATCTCCACTTCCCTCCTGGGATTCCTTAAACTCACTCCTTTGCCTAGCGTCGCCCCCGCCCTCCCAGCAGCCGGGGGGCGCCCTCCCTTTCCGAGCCCCCAAGAGCTGCGGTTGCGAGTGTGCGGGTAGTGCACAGAGCAGCGGGACCTGCGGCTGCGGCTCCCTGTGGCGCTGGGGAAGGGAGCGGAGCGCGGCGGGCGGGAGTTTACCTTGACCGGCATTCTCGTGGCCCCAGGACTCCGGCGCCCGGCGCTCGCGGCGACCTAGGACGCGCAGGTCTCGCCGCCTCTGAGAGCCGCGACCCGGGCCAGTGCCGGTCCGCGCCCGGCCGCTCCGAGGCGCGCGGTCTCTGCGGTTGGCTCGGCCTGCTCCCGCCGGTCGGAGCGGACCCACAGAGCCGGCTTCTCTCCCCAGGTTAGCATTCACACAGCTCCCTCAGCGCCCCGGGCTCGCTTTCCGCTCCAGCACCACCTCAGCTCTGGCTTCATTCACTCCGGCTCCTGGCGCAGGGGCTGCGGGGCCTCCCCTTGCGCGGGTCGGCTGCGAATGCCAGAACTTCAGCTGTGATAATCATCTTTGGGTGGAGACTAGAGGACTTGAAAGCTGGTATTTCGTCAATTCCAGCTATTCTAGATCGTAGATATTCGTGTGCCTGGCCCCACCCACAACCCCCTGGGGCTCTGGGTTTAGGTGGATCTGGTGGCTTGCCCACGACCCTGCGCGCCGCCGGCCAGAGCGGACTAAGCCTACCTGTAAGCGCTCCATAGCGGGTCCAGCGTTCATCAATTGATTTGCAGGCCCGACTACCACAGCCTTGACTGAGCTTTTGACTGTGGTGCAGGAAAATCTGGGCTCCACCTCCACACCCCGCCTTTTACAGCCGCCTTGTGGATTTGTCATAATACCTTTTGGCCTCCGTTACCTCCTGTGTAGAAAGGAAGGTGATTCCAACCTCACTGCGATCGAGGTAATATAGTGGGCATCAAATAGGATGTTCGCTGTCATCACAGACACTTTTGATGGTATCGTATTGTTCTTGTTGAATCCCTGTGATGGAGTGAGGATACCCAAGACTTAAGCTCTTAACACTGCTTTTACTTCCTGTGAGTTACTGGGCATGTCAAGTGACTCTTCTGGGCCTCGGTTTACTTAGGAAAAATAACAGAAAGAAAAAACCCACCTTCCTCCCCAAAGTTGTATTGAACAAAGGAAACCATTTATTTTGTTTTATGTGTAAAGCACCATACAAATGCTCTTGTTATTTCTGCCATCTTTTGGTGGGTTCCTCTGGCTGGGCATTCTTGATTAAAGCTGTGGTCAGTGATTTTGGATGGAACTCAGTATATGTTGGAAAGCAATGGAGAAGGTGATGCTCACATTATTACAAATGCCCTATCTAACAATACTAGCCATTCATCCCAGACAAGTGACTTAAAATTACGGACACCTACCTATGAAGGGCAGTCTGAACTTTTGCCCAGTGAGCTTGTATTTGAAGACACACACAACAGGGTTTGTTTCCTCATTTCTCAATAAGGCTTTAATGAGCATTTGTTTATTAGGAAATTGGAGCATCTCCTGGGTGCACTGGCATTTTGTTGTTTTTCTCTTAACACACTGAATCTCCTTTCCTCTCCTTAATTCATCTGTTTCAAAGAGTTAATAATCTGTAGACATTTAACAGGTGCAGAACTATGTTAAGGCAAGAATCTCTTGCTGTGTATCCTCACACATCTCTGTTAGCTCCTTCCAGCCCTAGGAACTGAAAATTCTCAGAAGTCTGCAGATTCACCAAGATTAGACCTTTAGAACCAAAGATTCCAAAGAATGTCAGTGCCCTCTGACTACCATCTTCTGTTTAACCTCTCTGGTGTGATTTTTACAGGTTAGGATGGCCACGTACTTTTTTCAGACCAAGCTTCAAGAAACTTAGAGCCCAAAATACAAGGCAATTCAAAATGCTTCAGGAATTTGATGTACTAGTTTACAAGCTGCCTTTGGTTTTCAAACCTTATCAAAATCAGATGCATTTGTTTCAAGTGTGTTACCAGATCTATTTTCAAGACCCAGTCTCACAGCTTGATGCACAGCAGGCCAGTTAAGTCCACATACAAAGTCTGGAGACAAGGAAGGAGACAAGACTTAATATTTGAAAAGCCAGCTCAAGGAGATGAAGGACTCTGTCACAAGGCCCATCTTGTCGAGAAGCTAATTTGGCAGTGATTTGTATAAATGATTAATGAATGTTTCCAGCAGGTAAAGATCTCCAAGGAGTGGGCTAGATGGCGCACAGCTGATTCTGATCTAACCCAGTCATGAGATGCTTTCCAGTGCCTCAAATCTCCAAACCAAAGATCATTATTTCCTCTGGCTATTTTTGTGACAAGTCATGACATGATGGACAGACTGGAGCGAGTGACTGCCTTGAGGCCTCCTTGCTGATCACCAAACTCAGAGTAATGGAAGAAAGCATATCTCACCCGATTATTGTGGAAGACAAGGGTCAAGTGAGGTTAAACAGGGTGTAGGGCACGGGATCTAGTCTCAGTGCTCAGCTTCAATTGCAGATTCCCAGGCCCCACCCATGCCCACCCAGATCACTTGTAGGATTTCTAGGGTGGGGCCCAGGAGTCTGTTTCTTTCACAAGCCCCTTAATCAAAATTTCACAGGCCCCTTAATGAAAAGATTCTCTATAAAAGTCTTCTGGCCACAAATATACCTATGCCCAGGGCCAGCTATGAAATTTAAATTTTAGAATGCTCATTAGTAGTCTTGGGTGGACTGATTCAGGCCAATAAATAGTCCCTGAACACAGACTCTTTGTCAGGCATCCCACTGGGCACCAGAAAAACAAAGATGAATAAGACATTGTCCAGACTGTAAGGAGTTCAAGTTTGTAGGAGGATAAACAATCAAAAGTGAAATGGTACCTGGGGCACCACCGGTAAACACTGATCATCTTAAACACTGCTTTATTTTTTCTTCTGTTGCCCCGCTCATCCCTTTATTCCTTTCCCAATTCTTTCCTCCTTTATTTTCTTCTCCTTTTTCTGACATCGCTTTTTGCCCTGACTTTATAATTTTCCAAGCTTTCTAGTGAGCCACATAGGTATGGAGAATTTTGATTCCTGAACCAACATGGTCTTAAGATATTGCTCCCATGTTTAAGGTCAAACTAATGATTTCAAAGTGGAGATAAACAGCTGATTTTTCAGCCGAGAAGATCGGGGTGATAAATTTCTTTTTTTAATGTGTGAAAATTTTAATGAGACCCAATAATAGAAACTATTAAGGAATAAATTTTAATATATGCATTCTCCTCCACAAGAAAATTGTTTCAAGATTGGATTTAGATTTGGGTTAGGTTTCTTTTCCCTTATTTGAATGGAGGACAGTTGTTGGAGGTTTTGCACAGTAATAATGACAGTTAGGACAGTCCAGGGAAAAAATGAAAAAGTAAGTAGCTCTATTTCTGTGCACCTGGAAGAAAAAGCACCACGGGAAACCTCTTGCCTAACTTATCATGGTTTGTTACCATCTCTAGCTCATGGTTTTCACTTTGGGTCACCACTTGCTTCCTTTCAGAAGCAGGAAGGAAACAAAATAAATGCAGTGGCATTCTGAAAGGTGTAATGGAAACTATGAAAAGCCTACAGGGCATTACACAAGTGGGGAAAGTGTAGAAGTATGGGTTTTTAAGGAAGTCAGAGAAAATGCATTGTTACTAATGAAAGATGAAATTTAGTTCTCCCAATCCATTCCTGCACAACTATTCTGTTTTCAGATCTTCCTATCCAAACCCGAAGTGCTGAGTTCGAATTCCATACATTCATTGTCTTAAACTGCTGCAAATAAAATTTCTCTTTGAAAGGAAACACTATATTTTCTTTTGCTTGCTAAGTGACTTTTAGTGTTTCTAAAGGAGTATGCTCCAAATTTGTTTTTTATTTGCTGTGAAAGCATTATCTCTCTTGTCAGATGAGCAAAGATGAAAAGATTCAACAAGGACTAGGAATGGATTTTATGTTAGACCGCATGCTGAGCATGAAGAAGGCCTGCCTCAGTCCCCAAGCATACACACAAGACAAAACATAACAAATAAAACCCCCTCATGATGACAAGGTGCTGAAATAGGAGCCTTCAAATACTTTTAGTCGGAGTTGAAAATGACACTTTTTTTTTCTTTTCTTTTCTGTCTTTTTTTTTTTTTTTTTTTTTTTTTTTTTTTTTTTTTTTTTTTTTTTTTTTTTTTTTTTTTTTTTTTGAGACAGGATCTCACTGTATAACACAGACTGGCTTAGACTCCCAACTGCTGGGATTAGAGCCATGCATCACCAACGCCCAGCTCTAACCTGCCTTGAAAAAGGGTCTCATAGCTGGGCATGGTGGCCCACCCCTGTAACCTCAGCACTCAGGAGGTGGAGGCAGGAGGAGCCTGAATTCAAGGCGTGGGCTGGGCTACATAATGAGATGCTGTCTCATAAAACCAAAAATAAGAAAATAAATAAAGGCAATTTGGCAATCTGGATTCAAGTCATATCCCCTTCCATCACCATTCCAGTCCTAGGACTTCATACTTCAAAATTATACCACAATACGTGTGGTCTATACCACTAATAGCCCAACAATGTACTATGAATAGTCCAGTCATCAGTACATGTCTAAGTAAATATTGTGTCCATATCATGGACTATCATGTGGCTTTTAAAAAGATGAGTTAGATCTAAATATTTAGATATGGAAAAAGAAAAGTAGCAACTAGTAAAAGTAAATATGATTCTATTTTTATTTTCACTTCTGGAGATTGGACCCTGAGCCTAGCACATGCTAAGCAAGTGTTCTACCACTAAGCTACTAATATCACTTTTTAATATTTATATACATAGGTTGGAAAAATTCACAAGAGGGTTCTATAAGAATACGTACTGAAATGATCTATTAACAAGAGAAGACATACTAAAAAATAATTTGACACTGTCTGAAACTCAAACTTAACTGGGCATCTTGGCATGTAAGATTGATACACAAGTCCACACTGGTAACTTCAGATGGCTGTGGGTACACTTTCTCAGTGTTTTGGGTTTTGTGGTTGTTTTTGTTATATTTCTCTTTGTTCCTCTTCCCCTACCTTCCTCTTTCTAAGCATGCTTTACAAATATTGACACTCAGCCTATGTTCCCTTAGAGCTTAACTGCACCTTCACATTCAACTTTAGATGATTTTTAAAGAGACTTTCCTCTATTTAAGTGATATTAAATCTGGGTTACTGCCTCCTACAAAGTGCTGGGCTTGGGTTTAGCTCTGTTGGTAATGTGGCTCTGTACTCTCTCAGGACCCAGCTTCAATCCCTAGTGCTGCAAAAATGGGAGAAGGACATGACAATCTACTCCCGAAGCAATCTTGAAACAATCAGCCATTGAAAACCCTGTGAGGGTCATTGTGAGTCAGACATGACTCCATAACACCTAACAACAACAACAACAACAAAGTGCTAGTTACAGCCATACCACCCTAGCATCAGATCTCAGAAGTAAAGCAGGGTCAGGCCTGTTCAGTCTGGGAAGGGGAAACTGCCTGGGAATATCAGGTGCTACAAGCTTGGGAGAAGGATCTGGCAGCCCACTCCCAAAACAGTCAAACATTGAAAATCCTATGAATAGCAGAGAAGCACTGAGAATAGTGCCGGGCATGGCACAGTGCCAGGTATTGTTTCATTCTGTTGTACATAGGGTTGCTACAAGTCGGACCCAACTCGACAGCACCTAACAACAGCAGCAACGCGCTATGCATGCTGATAGATACCATTGTCTTCAGCTCCTTTAAAATAGAGTTGATACTGTAGATCATGTAAGGACCAAAAGTCCTCCCATTCCAGTAAGCACATCACTTTGCAATGAGACTTTACAACAACCCTCTCATGAAAAGGTGGAGTCTCTACTCCATCTCTATGAATCTGAGGTGGATTTGTGGCCAATAAAATGTGGCAAAAGTGACATGGTTTAAGGTCCTGAGCCTAAACATCAAGTGGCCGCTGAAGCTTCAGCCTTCTTCCCACTGTACCACTGCCCTAAGACCATGGTCCTTGGGAAGAAAGTCCACTTGAAGAGACCACCAAATCCCCAGAAGCACCCAGGCAACCCTCAAAATTATGAGAAAAAAAAAGTTTCTTTTTAATGCCACTAACTTAGGGAGTTAATTGTTATGAGACAGTTTATTTCCCAATTACTTGGAAAGAAACATTAGGTAATCTAGTATATTCTCCCTAGAACGCCAGCCATATGTGTTCACAGAACAAGTACTCTATTAGCTTAAGGAATTAGGCTTTTTTATTTCAGGTTAAAAAAAAAAAAAAACCAAACAAACAAAAAAAAAAAACTGAGAGACAGAAAAAAAATAAGTGACTTGACCAGAAGGAAGGAGGGAACTAACTGAAGCTTTCATGCCTGACTCACATATCTAGCATTGTCTTTTTTCTTTTTCCTTTTAATTTTTTATTTTGAAATGTATATATATATATATATATATATATATATTCACAAGAAGTTGTCAAGATCATATGCAGAGCCAACTAAACTACCATGGAAACCTTAAACTATTTTAAAGTTTATAAATGTTTGGGGGGCTGCTGGGACTATACTCAGGATCTTATGCAAGCTAAGCACATGCTCTGCAACTGGGTCACATCCCTGGCATCCTAAATGTTATATATTTTGAATTGAAATATTTTAAATATTCCTCCTGAAATATTCTTCACATTATCAACGTATGTCAAAAATAAAGGAGGAAGCTGGGCACAGTGGCACACACCTGTAATCCCAGCGGCTCCGGAGGCGGAGGTGGGAGGATTGCAAGTTCGAGATCAGAGGCAGTCTGCATAATTTAGTGAGACGCTGGCTCGAAAACTAAAAAACTGGGCTGAGGGTAGAGCTCAGTGGCCCAGCACTTGCAAAGCATGCAAGTGTGAGGCCCTGGGTTCAACCCCCAGTACCACACACACAAAAAAAAGAATAATGGAGGAAAGAAATTAACACTTTTGATTGGGTGTCTACCATGGCCTTATTTTATTGAACACAGTATTAACTACATCTTCATAAGGTAACTGAGTTTCAGAAAGTCAAATACTTAGTCACATTGACAGGCTGAATAAGTGGCAGGACTGGAATTCCAAAGACATTTTGTCTGACTTCAAGGCCCATGGTGTTCCCATCATATCAAAATTCCTATCCAAAAAATTCTCAACTTCCATTTACTTCTTGTTTGGTGCCATTGAGTTGAGTCGTTGAGTCCAACTCATAGTGATGCTACATATAACAGGATAAACACTCCCCAACACGATACCATGCCTGGCACTATGTTAGTGCTTCTCTGCTATCCATAGGGTTTTCAATGGTTGATTGCTTTGAGAGTGGGCTGCCAGGTCTTTCTCCCATTTTTGTGGTGTTGGGGATTGAAGCCAGAGCCTCAGAGTGCACAGAGCATCACTCTACCAAATGAGCTAAGCGCCAGCCTCCTTCCATTTACTAGTGAGCTTTTATTTGGCTTTTCTTTAATTCTTGAAAACCTTTCTTCAATGAACGTATTTATAAATCTTGAACAAACCAACTTCCAGTTCAGCCACATCTACACAGCAAAAGAATTTGCACACTTTTGATGTCAATGGAATCTTCACATCACATCCTCCTCTAAATAAATTATGTGTGATTTATTTGACAGTGTTGATATCCAAGCATTTCTGCAATATCCCTGAAGGTATAATAATCTAAACTTTTTTGAGATTAAGCCATTATGTGAAGATAATAAGTTTGGAATTACTACAATTCTACCACAAAATTTATTTATCCATGTTGGGCTCTAGTAAAATGGACAGTATTTTACAGACATTACAACAAATTGCTGTCATAAAGGACTTGACTGCCCCATGACCCAGGTAGAGCATATTTTTCTTTACACCAAAAAAAGTATAATATAAATTTGTATAATAGTATATCATATCAAAATTATATATCATAATAAATTAACTTAAAATCTTTATTAATAAAGTAATTAGGTAAATTATTAAGTGGGAAATATGTAGCTGTTAAAAATGCTAACAATGAAAATTATGCAAAGTGATAAAAGGGTGCTTAAACTTGTGTAAATTGTATGAGTCAAAAATTGCATAAGAAACACAAAAGAGCTTCCTCATTTTCATATTTTCTAAGTATTCTGTAATGTGATCCTATTCTGCTCATAATTTTAAAAATTGACTAAAAATGAAAATCACAAACAACTTAGAATGACTCATAGGAATAATGTAAATTTTCATAGTACATTTTTTGTGATCATTATTTGTAGGGCACTGCCTAGAGAGGCATTTCGCCCTGGGGCCTATCTAGGCCCCTTGGAAGACTGAGGCTTGTTCTGCAGGCAGTCACCTTTGCCCTACATCCAGGAACTCAGGGTTGTCGAGCTCTCCAAGATGGCATTGGCATCTATTCCCTTGCCTCTGTCCCCTCGACACCAATTGGCTGTTTCCAAACCCCAGAATGGCTCCTGATTGGACCATTCTGGAACCACCCCTGATTGGCTACTTCTACAAAACCAAATCTGAATATCCCCTCTGATTGGCTGAAACCCGTATGGGGTGACTGCCTCTGATTCGTCCCTGGATAGCCCCAGAAGAGTGTATAAGGGCGGTACATGGAGCAGTCTGAGTCCATTCCATCGACTGAGACAGACAAGGAAGAAATAAAAAGCTGTTGGAGCAGAGCACTCGGAGTCTTCATTGGGAAGAAAAGAAGCAAGGAGCGGCCATGGGCAGAAGCCTCTAAGCCTGCCTTTCTCAAGGCTTCTCAGAGCAGCCGTGGGCATAAGCCTCCTTTTCCGGGTGGTGTGGCTCCTGGGTGCCGGGCTCCCCCTCACCAGACAACGGGTCTTTGGCTGCCAGTTCCCACTCACGGCTGGAGTGAGTCCAGCAGCAGGGCAACGCCCCACAATTATTCTACCATTAGTCTTTTTATAAAATATGTAAGTTGGTTGTTTTCCAGAGCCTTCAGGTCAAAATTTTAGTATCAATACTATTGTTTTCATGTTTTATGACTCATGTGTTACATTGAAGAGCTTAGTGCTTCTTGGCCCTGTGATTTAGAAGAATTCTATTTTAGCTGTAGTCACTTAAGTCAACATGCAGTGATGCCACTTATTTCTTTGCCAGGGATATGTGCTTACTACTATTTCACATCAAGAATAAATGAAGAAATAGTAACAGCATGCTATAGTTATGATCTTAAATATCTATCCCCCAGAAGTCAAAAGACGCATTGCTCTAGGAAAAGCTGTGGGAAAAGATTTCTTTAGAGTATTGAAAAGTAAAGATGTCACATTGAAGACAAAGGTGCATCTGACTCATGCTATGGTATTTTCAGTCGCATCATATGGTTGTGAAAGCTGGACATTGAACAAGGAAGACAGGGAAAGAATTGATGCTTTTGAATTTTGGTGCTGGAAATGTCTATTGAATATACCAGACTGCCAAAAGAACCAACAGATCTGTCCTAGAAGAAGTGCAACCAGAGTGCTCTGTGGAAGCAAGAATGGCTAGACTGTGTCTTACATATTTCGGCCATGTAGTCAGGAGAGATCAATCCCTGGATAAAGACATCATGTTTGGGCGAGTGGCAGGTCAATGCAAAAAAGGAAAACCCTTCACCAGATGGACTGACTGCAACAATGGGCTTAAACATAGATGAGATCATGTGCCTGGCACAGAATCGGGAAGTGTTTCCATCTGCTATACATAGGGTCGCTATGAGTCGCACTCGACTCCATGGCACCTAACAACAACAACGACAGAGTCCCACATGATAAAGGATAGTCACCAGCTCTGGCACTATTGGGAGGTGGTAGAACCTTTAAGAAATGGGGCTTGGTGAGAGGAAGTTATGTTACTAAGGATGCACCCTTGAAGGAGATATGAGGACAGCAACCCTCCTCTCTCTCTCTTTGCTTCCTAACCTCCAGGAGGTGAGCAGCTTTGTCTGCCTCAGGCTTTCACCATATTGTACTGCCTCACGACAGGCCCATAAACAACAAGGCAAGCAACCATGGATAGAAACCTCCAAAACTATGAGCAAAAACAAACCTTTCTCCCTAATAATTTTATTCTTTCTGATATTTTCTCACAACAACAGAAAGCTGACTGATACACATAAGAATGTAGGTAATTATATGTGAATTTCAAGATGGAATCTATATGTTACGGGAATGTTGGAAATTTCCCATTGATTTATCACAACAATGACAAAAAGGTACAGACGGTACATCAGTAAGCAACTGAATGTATGATGTTTGTATATGAAGGCCAGTATATACCTAAGCCAAGCAAATTGTATTTTCTTTTAACTTTTCATATTATTTTATTTTGAAAATGTAAGTGACTAGGTTTTATTTACTTACTCATTTATTCTTTTGGGGTACTGGGAGGGTGAACCCAGGGCCTTGCACACACTTTGCAAGTGCTCTACCACTGAACTGGACCTTGGGCCTTTTTCTATTTTTTATCTTGAGACAGGGTCTCATTAAGTTACACAGGTTGCCTCTGGCCTCGAACTTGTGATCATCCTGCCTCCACCTCCTGAGTCACTGAGATTACAGTCATATACCAAGGTACCTAGCTGGATTTTTTTATTTTTTAAATAACTTTATTTTTCATTGACTTATAATAATTGTACATCTTTATCGTGTACATGTATATAATATGTAATGATTGTATCAGAGTATTAGTATATCCATTGCCTCAAGCCTTTATCACTGTGCTGAGAACATTCAAAATACTCTCTACTAGCTATTTTGAAATATGCAATTAATTGTTGCCCACCAAGTGATGATTTTTATATACAATTTATTTTTCTATGCAAAACACTTTGAAATAACTGAAGACCTGTCCTTCAGAGAACTCAGAATTCATAGTATCTGTTGTATGAATCAAAATCTCTATGGAGATAGGAGAAGGAAAAATATGTCAGGCCTCATTGCAGAGAACTGTCAACTAATGTGATTAAAAAAAAATTTGGCCAGCATGGTTGTGGTACCTCCCAGAGATGACACCCATGGTCCAGTAAGCTGCAGTCAGTTGTCACTTGAAGATTTCTCTGCCATCAGTGTCCAATCTTTATTGCCCACCTGGAAAGAGTAATCCAGAAACACTAATCCCCAAATTGAAAGTCTTAACTACTTTTGTTGTGTTCTTTTTTTGTTGTTGTTGTTTTGGTTTTGTTTTGTTTTGCAGTGTTGAAATGTCAAACCTAGGGCCTCACACATGCTTGGTTGGCACCAACTTCTTTAATGATCCTCCATTTTGTTTGTTCTCCCTTATCCATCTTAACAAGTGCTGATTGAGTATGTGCAATAAGAAGACTGTGCCCACTACCAATCCAAGGATAGTGTCTCTTCTACTATTTTTGCTGTTGAGTCATTTCTGATTCATAGCCACCCACATGGGGTTTCCAATGGCTGATTGTTTCGGGATTGCCTGGGGAGTAGTTTGCCATGTCCTTCTCTCATTTTTGCAGTGCTGGGAATTGAATCAGGGACCTCAGAAACTGCAGAGCATCGCTCTACCAACTGAGCTAAATCCTAGCCACTCTTCCATTATAGTGCTCCTGTTAAGTTTCTACCAACCTTCTTGTAATGGGTTAAATTGTGTCTCCCTCCCAAAAATGATACAATGGAGTCCTAAAATCTCAGAGTGCCAGTATCTCAAAATGTGACTATACTTGACAACAATGATAATCAAGTTAAGATGAAGTTATTAGGATGGGCCCTAAAACAACAGGACTGGTATCCTAACAGAAATGGGAAAGTTGAACACAGACAGAAATGCAGAGAAAAAACACATGAAGAGACACACAGAGAAGGCAGTCACCTACAATCCAAACAAAAAGGCTTGAACAGATCTATCCCTCACAGCCTCCAAGAAGAACCAACTGTCTTGACGCCTTGATTTCCAACTTCTAGCTTCCACAACTGCAAGATGATAAATGCACATTGTTTAAATTCCCCAGTTAGCGCAGCCCTAGCAAACTAACTCTCTTTCCTACCAGTTCAACTCCTGGAAGCCCTAACTCCCATCTTTGACCAGAGACAGTATAACTCCCTGATTGCCTAACAGACACCTAGTTTATGCCTCTTGTACAAGCATAAATATTAAGAGCACCCTCCTTGCCTGTGTTTATATGGTCACTTTGCCTTATAGGATACCCACAAGCCTTCTTATAAGTTACCTCCATTCAGCCAAAAGGTTCTTTCCCATCTCTTTGACATTTCTGAATACTACAGACTTCCCTTGGTACAATGACCAAAGGTTTATTCAATTAAAAGCTTTCATCCATTTTGTTTTGTTCTGACTAGATTGTAGATGCCATAAAGATAGGGCTTCTTTCCTCAGCATTTATATCATCCAGCATGGAAGAAATGTTTATTCAACCTAATTAAGTTCAAGTAGGAGCCTTATCTGTGTGTGTCTGTTAGTGCGCGTGCATGCACGTGTGTGTGTGCGTGTGTGCATGTTCATGCATGTGTGTTTGCTGAGGACAGAACTCAGAGCCTTTGGTGTACTAAGCATGTGCTCTATAACAGAGCTACACCCCCAACAATCTTTACTCTTTGGGAAAGTATCATACTTGCTCAAAATTACTCTTTCTCTCTCCCTCTCATTTTAAAAGTTATTAAAAAATAAACACAACTTGTTGAGCATCTACATTTTATGAGACTCAGGAATTCTGCTTTTTAAAAAAAATGCACAAAGAATAAGCAAGCAGAGCATTTTAGTTTTTATGGCGTTAGTATACTCAGTCCCATATGATTGTATCTGCAGAGAGAAATAAGATATGGTACACATGGATTAGTATTACATTTCTCTAAAATGTTTTGTTGTTGTTAGGTGCCATCAAGTCGTGTCCAACTCATAGCGGCCCTCATAGGGTTTTCAGTGGCTGATTGTTTCAGGATTGTTTTGGGAGTGGACTGCCACATCCTTCTCCCATTTTATGCTGTGCTGAGGATCGAACCCAGAGCCTCAGTGTGCACAGAGCACACTGAAATGTGTGGTCACTCTACCAACAGAACTAAACCCTAGCCTAAAAAGAAAAAAGGAGATTATTACTGCAAACATGCAAATCATTCTTGAGATAAACAAAGATTAGAGATTAGAAGATAAAAATTTTTTTTTCTTTTTCTTTTTTTGGTTTTTTGAGACAGGGTTTTACTATGTAGCCCAGGCTGGCCTTGAATTCATGACCCTCCTGCCTCAGCCTCCTGAGTGCGGGGATTATGAGCATGCACCACCAGACGTGGCCAAAGATAAACACTCCTATGTGGGTGAGCATTATATCAAAACAATATGGCATGGTTATAGCTTTAAAGTCCCATCTCAGATAGCATAGACAGAACCCAGGAAGTCCAGTAACTGCCGTTTGAAGCTCTGGCTGAAAATGGAAAAAGATCTGTCATCATGATCAAGGAGCCAAATTCAAGATCAAGACCACTGAGGACAACAAATGTATTTCAGGAAGACATTACTCAGATGTGGCTAGATACTTGCCCTCCTCTCTCCTCCTGTTGAGCAGGAACCCTTGGCAATACCAGGTTCAGTTTAAGTACTAGGAGAGTTGGATAATTGGCAGCATTCATTAACTAGAGTGAGTGTAAAGTTCTCAGCATAATTTTTTCTTCTTTTTTTTTTTTTTTTTTTTTTTTTTGGTACTGGGAGTTGAATCCAGGGCCTCACAGTTGCATGCTTTGCAAGTCCTGTACCACTGAGCTGAACCCCCAGCACATTTCTTTAGTTTTTGAGTTAGGGTCTCACTAAATTATGCGGAGTGTGTCTAGTCTCGAACTTGCGATCCTCCTGCCTCTGTCTCCCAAGTCACTGGGATTACAGTTGTGCACCACCGCGCCAGGCTCTCAGCATAAATTTTTCCTAAATGATAATTCAAGCTCAAAGTTTAAAGGACTTATGGCCCAGCAAGACTCTTTACTTGACTCAAACAGACCCTAACCAAAGATGTCAATGATGGCTTCACATCCCATTGGGGTAACCAAGTCAAGGGTGGCATCAATTCATTCTCTGCGTAGATATCTCTTCTGCACTAAGTTCTGAATTATATGTGTGCCTACAGCATTCAGAAAACTCCCACAAATGCTGCTAGACTAGAAACCATCTCACTTCCTTCTTAAAGGAGCACGCTGCTCCATAATCCACCATTTCTTAAAACAGTACTAGGAATGCTTCAAAAAGTCCCATGCACCTCCTTCATTCCTGAAGCAGTCTGGTTTTTTTTAAATAAAAGCAATATACTCTAATTGTAGAGAATTGGAAGAAGTCAGAAGGGAAAAGGAAAATAGGGGAGATAGAAGGACAGAGAGAGGAGAGAAGAGGAGTTGGGGAAAGAGAGAAATGAGTCACTGGCAATTCTACCTCTTAGAATAGTAACTGCCATTATTCTGGTGAATTTCTTTCTCAAGCCTCTCTTCAGTATTTGATTACCAAGTTGTCATCAGCTCCCTATCTCCTCCTTCTTTTGTCACCTCTTTTACAGATAGTTAATAAAAAATTAGGACATTAGGAAGCATTTCATTTTTCCCCTTTATTGGTAAATGTTGGTGGGATACAGAGTAACACAGCATTTGCTTTTTCCATGATGCAACTATTACATCACTTTTGGTTACACTTTCATCAACTTATGAGGTTTATGGAACCTTTTGACTAATATGTAGTAAAAGTTGTATGCATATTTGGGTTATGTTCCCCTGTTTTTCCCTTGTACTCATGAAGTTCCATTGTTTACATTGAGATTATCTTCTCCCCCTTTATCCGTATACGTTGAGAAACATTTCATTTTATGGAATTAATAATACCAATAAAAGGGTTTTCTTTTCACATCACTCACTGTACACAGTGGCAATTGGTAGCAGTAGAATATCTATCAACAATATTATCTATAAAGATAAAAGTCTAGCTGACATATTACAGATTCCCACATCCAAAGTCCTTCCCCTAACTTCCAAAAGCCACACTTCTTCTTGACAACCCCACCATTACTGCCACATGCAAAGTATGAATATTGTGATGTATAGAAATTAAGTTGGGTGCAGAGGTGCATACCTGTAATCCCAGCAAGGAAGAGGTGCATACCTGTAATCCCAGGAGGAAGAGTCAGGAGGATCCTAAGGTTGAGGCTAGAGGTAGTCAGTGTAACTTAGCAAGATCCTGTCTCAATTTTAAAAATATTAAAAAGGTGTGTGGGGGGTGGTTCTGGGGGTGCAGCTCAGTGACAAAGCACTTGCAAAGTATGAGTTCAGCCCCTACCCCTGGTACCATAAAAGAAAAAGAGAAAAAAAAAAAAGGAAAAGAAATTAGTTACATTATGAGCTACATAGGTCTGGAGATAGACCTGGGAACCCATAACATAGGTACCTTTTTTCCATGGGAAAATCCATTGTTCTGGGTTCAAAACAACTTTTTTACAAACTAGTTTACAGGAAAACAACTTTTTCTAGCTGTAGTCCTTGTAATCCTAGCGACTTGAGAGGCTGAGGCAGGAGGATCACGAATTCTGGACCAGAGGCAGCCTGCCTAAATTAATGAGACTCTGACTCAAAATTAAATAAAAAATAAAGTAAAAAATAAAATGGGCTAGGGGTGCAGTTCAGTGCTGAAGCACTTGTAAAGTATGTACAAAGCTCTGGGTTCAACTCTCCAGTACTGGAAAAAAATTAAAAAAAAGGAAGGAAGAAAAAGAAAATAAATGAAAAAAGTTATTTCTAGAAGGGTAGTTGCCTATTTTTAGGTCACTAAAACAAGAGAACAGGAACAAATGTTTGTGTAACATTTGTAACAAGAGATAACAAGTTAACCTCTGGTGAGCAAAGCAGGGTGGTCAATTGATTTAGGATTAGGTGGGATGCTGAGAGTCTGAGGAAGAGCACAAGCCTTTAAAGTAACTTCTCTGTGAGGTCTTCCTTTCTCCAGGTTTTTCTTCATTCCTCTTCTTTCTCTACTGATCTCATTGGTCAAAATTGGGCTCCATCTGTCTGGTGCTATGGCTGATATTGTTGTTATTTTATTGTTCTTAGATGCCCTTGAGTTGGGTCTGATTCATAGTGACCCTATGCACAACAGAAACATCGCTTGCCCAGCACTATGTCAGTTCTTCTCTGCTATTCATAGGGTTTTCAATGGCTAATTGTTTCGAGAGAGGGCTGCCAAGTTCTTTTCCCATTTTTGCGGTGCTGGTGACAGAACCCAGGGCCTCAAAGAGCATAGAGCAGCACTCTAACACCTGAGCTAGACCCCAGCCTGTAATTGTTGTTAGGTGCCCTCAAGTCAGATCTGACTGATAAGGACCCTACATACAGCAGAACAAAACACTGCCCAACACTTTGCCATGCATATAATCTTTTCATATTTGAGCTCATTGCTGCAGTCACTGTGTTTCTTCTCTTTTTGAGTCATGCCACACCAGTAAAACTCCATTCCAGTCATTTAGGTTCTTTGAGGAAGCAACTCTTCCCCAGTCATTTCTTAAATGCCTTCCAGCATGAGGGCTCATTTTAAAGTAATTCCAGTGACCAGGGAAGCTGAGGCAAGAGGGTTGTGAGTTCTAGTGACCAGGGAAGCTGAGGCAAGAGGGTTGTGAGTTCAAGGCCAGAAGCAACTTAGTGAGACCCTGTCTCAAAATAAATAATAAAGAATAAAAATTTTAAAGGGGCTAGGAGGATGGCTCGGTGGCAGAGCACTTGCCTACCATGCATGGGGCTCTAGGTTCAACTACTGAATACTCAAAAAAACAAAAACAGAACTGATCTCCACACAATCTTGTGCATGTATAACTGGGGCCATCTAGGAAAGAGTTGTTGTTGTTGTTGTTGTTGTTGTTGCTGCTGCTGCTGCTGCTGCTGCTGCTGTTAGAAGCCATTGAGTCAGGTCCAACTCATAACAACCCTATGTACAACAGAATGAAACACTCCCCAACATTGTCCAAATGTTAATTTGCTTTTTTTGATATTGCACAATATCTCTGTAGGATGTTATCAACAGAAAAAGATAGGAGAAAGGTACATGAGACCTCTCTTTTTATGATTTTTGCTAGTTCCTATATGTCTGTAATTATTTCAAAAGAAAAAGAAAAACAGCCCCAGCCGTTTCTGCAGCACAGTTCTTGCCTGATAACCAGAATCACATCACTTTCCAACTGCTTTGGCTTCCTGTCCTTTCACATAGTCCCCATCCTCACCTTGTCTGTTCTCTGATTATCTTTGCCACACTGCTTAGCTTGCAGGTACAGTCACATATATATTGCACATATTTATGTTTTGCATGCATTGTAACTCAAACACACAGGTATAATACTGCTTCCTAGCTG
The DNA here is from genome assembly GCA_007922755.1 of Pedetes capensis. Lineage (NCBI taxonomy): Eukaryota > Metazoa > Chordata > Mammalia > Rodentia > Pedetidae > Pedetes > Pedetes capensis. The sequence goes on along the minus strand of VMDO01006129.1, from coordinate 23,611 downwards.
TGTCATATGCATAAATATCTTCACTCTTTCAGCACTGTTAGCTCTGTCTTCATACTTCTTTCCTTCATACCCCAGAACACTGAGCACTGCTAACTCAATGGTAGGCCCTCTACAAATACTAGACAAGTGACTGAAACCATCAGAAATGTTAAATGGAATACAAAGGTAGTCAACACACTTGACCAAGTTGGATTGTTTTTGCTATAATATAATTGGGTGTCCAGGAAACATTTACTAGCCCAAGATTATAGTTTAAAGGCTGTAGAAGCCTCTTTAATCCGGCTTATTACCATGAACAGGCTGTTATCAACAAAGAAGCACAAAGGTTAGTCAGCAGTATGCTTGTTGTTTTAACATTTGCCATAAAATATATCCAAGAGTTCATTGAGACAAATGCTGAAAAAGCACTTTGCTATCTCTAGAGTTCACACTCTTCTCCTAGACAATGTTGTCTGAATTTAGTAATGACCAGATTTGTTAAAGCCTAAATCTTGGATGGAAACTTTAAGAAGAATGTACCTTCTATACCAATATGAGCGGACTCTCTACATTAAGAAATCAACTGACAAGTATAGAGTATATTCTTATGACAAGATCTGCTTATTTAAACTGCCATTTACAGGTTGAAGAATATGGGTCAGACTTTAGAATCAGCAATTGACATTGTGACTTTTAGCCAATTTAGTCCTATGTGATACAGAACAATCTATATAAATAAAGTAGTTAGTGGAATGAAGAGCAGATGTGCTTGGCATTCTAATTTTATCCTTTGTGATTTTCAAATGAGAGACAATTTTATGCACACTCATGCTCTTCATAGTTTACCATACTTATGTATTATCTTCAGAAATACTGCTTTTATCATTTTATTATAAAAATAAACAGCGATACAGAAAAACCACATGGAACAAGATGTCTTAGTGAAACATTAAGCAAACACTCTCCTAATAACCGACCAGGCCAAGAAAGCAACCATCCAGAAGCTTCTCCGTGTGTCACATCTCAATCACGGGCCTGATCTCCCTCTCAAAGCAACCACTATCTCGGCTTGGAAATTAATTGTTTCCTTCCATGCCCTGGATTTCCTTGTGCTTATTTATGATTCTATCAACAAAGTGTATCTACCTTCAGCTTCTGTAGTTAATCTTGCCCATTTTAAAAATGTTTCCTTTGTATTATTTTTAATGTATAGTTTCCCTCCATCTCTTTCTTTTCTTATGCATTTTCTAGTGAATGATCCAGGTCATTTGGCCTATGGAAATTTCCTCTAGTCTAGATTTTGCTCATTACACCCTTGAGGTATGTTCAATGTTCCTCCTACTTCTCTGCTTGCAAATTGACAGCCGAATCCAGATATTTCTTGAAAACTCAATTCACCCTTCCCAGCTCCCCATTGGGTCCTGGTACTAACTACCTCAAGCAGCTGAGAAAGAGCAGGAGAGGGCAGCAGGCTGCCTAGGGTGTAGGCTAGGGGCTTCCCATCTCAGATTCTGCTGCACAGGCTCATCTGTCTGTCCATCACCCTGGACAAGGCAGAGAGACAGGGAACAGCATTGGGCACCCCAGACCCCAGCTTCTCCTCAGCCTGGGGGACACCACAGCATGTCAGGGGCGGCCACAATTCAAGCTGATCTGCCTTTACATAATGTTTTTAAAAATCATTTCTAAATAAAACAGAAATACAGAGCACATCATTTCCCAGAGGTATGAATAGAACAGTTAGATTCTACAAGTAGTCTTAAGAAGCTTCTGAGAGGAGAATAAGGTGCTTTGGTGTATCTGGGAGCCACCTCATGCATCTCATCAACCAGACCAACAATCAGATGTCCTTCTTCTCCACTAGCATGGAACCTGGAGGCCCAGTGTTACCAGAGTCCCAGAAATATAGCCCTATGATGACTGATTGGGATCCAGAAAGGTGGAGCTGCCTTTGTTAAGAGGACTATGGGTAACATCACTGGGGTGCCATGACCTAGGGTACAGGCAAGAGCCTAATTCTCAGCTATAAGGGACAAATGACAGCAGAACGTCAGCAGCCTTAGGGTCTTACCAGGCCTCCTGGACTGGTTCTTCTGGAAGCCAGTGACAGGGAGGGAGACCTTAGGACCCAGACAGCTGGAAGAGCAGACAAGGGGAGCTAGGATTGGGTGCAGGCTGGGAGGAAACAAATTCAGGATTGGAAGTGGGATAGTGTCCCATAGTAGCCCTGCCAGGACTTCCTTCCAGTCCCCTGTGACTTCTTAGAAATTCTCTGCTTGCACTGGGTTGCAGGTTGAGGGGGGGAGTAATGTAAGGATGTACAGAGAGAAGACAGGACCCCACTAGGCTACAGCCAAGAGGACAGGAGGTGGCTCCAAAGGTGGACTAATGGGACGCTCCACAGCAAGGCAATAAGGATGCAAGTCTTGCCTGGAGGCCCTCCCAGGCCAGGCTGGGCCTGGGCTAGGGCCTTGCATGGTCCTCCAGTGCCACAAGGGGGGGCTACACTTGCTCCAGGGCACCCTGGCCACTGCTCTGCTGAACTCCCATGGTCAGGCCTAGGGTCAGCTCAGGTCTGGCTGGGGTCTGTTACATCCCACCCTGCCAGGCCTTGCCCCTCCCTGCCCTAACCTGCCAAAGGTGAGCCATCCCACCACAGGCTTTCAGAGGGGCTGGCCACCTTTGGTCCCTTTGAGTTTGCCCTGTTCTCAGTCCGTGTGACTCCTCATTGCTTCCTCCTGCTGTCTCCCACATAGATGATGACAACATCACAGTCGGTGATTGTGAGTGATCTCTCGGGTTTCCTAGAGCTACCTTGTCACTTTGGTTTTCATCCTGCTTGATATTCTCAGAGCTTCTTGGGTCTGTGAATTATAATTTATCATTAATTTTCAGAATTTTCTATATATTAGTGCTTTAATCCCCCACATGTCTGTCAGATTGTCATGCTGTGGGAGCTTGTGTGTTGCTGTAATGCTGAAAGCTATACCACCGGTATCTCAGATATCAGCAGGGACATCCATGGTGGACAGGTTTCAGTTGACCTTCCAGACTAAGACAGGTGAGGGAGAAGGACCCAGCAGCCCCCTCCCCAAACAATTAGCCATTGAAATCCCTAGGAATAGCGGAGAAGCACTGTCAAATATAATGCCAGAAAATCAGCCCCTCAGTCTGGGAGGCATTCAAGAAACTACTGGGAAAGTGTTGCCTCCTCAAAGTAGAGTCGACTGAAATGATGAGAATGGAATAAAGCCCCTGGGACCTCCTTTTGCTGATGTGGCATGACTCAAAATGAGAAGAAACATAGTAGCTACAACATTGGGCTTAATTTATAAAAAGACAGTGTGCACTGCACAGTGCTAGGTAGTATTGCACTCTGGTGTACATAGGATCACTGAGTCGGACCTAACTCCATGGCACCCAACAACAGCAACAGCTTCGGTGGTGTCTATAGTCCTTTCTCTCTTTCTTTCTACTATCCCAATTACACATACTTACTCATTTTTAAACATCCCACAGTTCTTGAATATGTTGGTCTATGTTTTTTGTTCTTTTTTTCTTTTGCTTTTCAGTTTTCAAATTTTCTATTGACATTTCTTCCAAGAAGAGTTGTTGACTTTCAGTGTATTCAGCCTTTTTTGTTGTTGTGATGGTGGTGTTATGAATAATGACTTCCAATCTCCTCACTTTCAGGCCAGAAGCTAGATGTCTGCTTAATTTTGTTCTAATGTTGTTTGTGGGGTTTTGTTTTGCTTTCTAATCACATGTGGATTGGGGAGGACCAAAACACTATGCACCCATTGTCATTTTTTCAAAACCAGAAATAATTTTAATAACAATAGAGAGGTACTTAAGTGTAAAGTAATTCGGTGTTACATACATTGTTTATCAGTTTGAAAAATATTGTAAGCATTTAATTATAAGTTAATAAGAAAAAGGCAAGAATTTCTCTAGAAAAACAAAAAACTATTTACAAACAGACAATTCACAAAGACACTGAAAGAAATATCAAGACTTTGAGACTTATTGGTAAACCAAGTAAAACTAATTAAAACAACAGTGAACATATAAATTTTAACTCTGTTAGACCATCAAAGATCAGAAATCTGGGTAATGCTATGTATTAATAGGGTTATAGTTTATAAGCACTCTGCATCAATTGGGGAGTGGGACAGGGAAGGAATGTCTTCATAAACTATTGCTACCACTCAGCAGAGAAATATGGTACTTCTTGTTGTTGTTATAGTTGTTAGGTGCCGTCGAGTCAGTATCCAACTCATAGTGATCCTCATAGGGTTTTCAATGGCTGTTTCGGGATTGCCTTGGGAGTGGATTGCCGGGTCCTTCTTCCATTTTTGCGGTGCTGGGAATTGAACTTGGGACCTCAGAGGCTGCAGTGCAGCGCTCTACCAACTGAGCTACATCCCATCCCCATGGTACTTCTTAGTCAAATTAAATAGAGGCATACCCCATGAAAGAGCAATGCCATTCCTGGATATGTCTCCAAATTGATTCTCACTCTAATCACATGAAGAAACAGTATGAGGATGTCCATCATAGGTTGTAACACAGGGAGTTGGAGGTAATAGTGGTCCCATTACTCAAGTGTAAATAGGTAGAGTGGGTAAATTCACCCGTGGAGCATTTATATTAGTTAGCAATTAGAAGTAATAAATTTATACCACAGTATGTATAAATCTTAAAAACCTTACTGCTTACTGGAAAAAAATAAGAAACAGGTTAAGATCCACAGAATATTATCATATTTATATTTTTAAATACATGCCAATTAATAAATAAGTGCTATTGTTTGGTTTGCCTGCAGCCATAGCCCTGTGGCATCCGATCCCGTCAGATCTCGGAAGCTAAGCAGGGTCGGGCCTGGTTAGTACCTGGATGGGAGACCGCCTGGGAACACCAGAAGCTGTAGGCTTGGGAGAAGGACCTGGCAACCCCCTCCCAAAAATCAATCTGCCATTGAAAACCCTATGCACAGCAGAGAAGCACTGACAATAG
>VMDO01006129.1:0-18516 GCA_007922755.1 Pedetes capensis | reverse complement strand
CAGCACCTAACAACAACAACATAACATTGTTTGGTTCAGGAATGTTCCCTGAAGTTCCATGTGTTAATGACTTAGTCACCACTGTGGCACTATTGGGAAGTAGTAGAAACCTTAAGGAGGTGGGGCCTATCGAAAGGTCTTCACATCATTGGGGAGATTCTCTTAATGGGGTTATGGGACCCCAGTCTCTTCATCTTCTCTATTGCTTTCTGGCCATGAGATTGGCAGTTTTGCTCTGCCACATATGACTGCAAATTTTCTATGTTAGGTCCCAGATCAAGTCCGCAACCCAATACTGCTGAGGATCATAGTCTTCTTTTTCACCAGCCCCACAGCAGTACAACCCATCCCAGGTGGATCCCTAGACCTCTGTGCTGATCTCCCCACTTCCAGCCCTCCTCCATTCATTCCCTCCACTTTTGCAGGTGCATAACCTGATCTCATTGCATGATAGCCCAGTACTGAAAGAATATGTTGTTGTTGTTGTTGTTGTTGTTGTTGTTAGATGCCGTCGTGTCTGACTCATAGTGACCCTCATAGAGGTTTTCTTTTTTTTTATTAGAAATATTTAATGTACTACATCATAATGTGATTCATTTTGACATGCTTTTCATTGTGACAATTTTCATATATGCAATTTGATAAACATTATTCATATAAGTTACCCCTTACCCTCCCCTATGTTCCCCCCCTCCCCCTTCCCATCTAAGTTTCCCATCCAAGTCTTCTCTATTACTATGTAGCATTTTTCTATACGTTCTTGGGTTCCATTTCTGTTTAAGATAGAAACTTTTCCTGTAGTGGTCTTTGTTTTTATCTTGTTAGAACAATTACATGCGATTTCTAGTCCATTTATATTGACCTCATTCTTATCTTCCCTCCCCCCCTCATAGGGGTTTTCAATGGCTGATTGTCTTGGGATTACCTCGGGAGTGGATTGCCATGTCCTTCTCCCATTTTTGTGGTGCTGGGAATTGAACTCAGGAACTCAGAGGCTGCAGCACTCTACCAACTGAGCTAAATCCCAGCTCCCTGAAAGAATAGAGTTCCTTGATATTCAAGTAGTTATTTTATAACCTCAGGGAGGAAGTATGTCTAAGAACAAAATGAGAGAGAGGGAGACAGAGAGGTACTATTTTGAGCCATAGGGCTCAGCTATTTCTCAATCCTGGTGCACCCTTGAACTGCTATATGAACCAGAGTTCTACTTCTATTTCTACCAATATTAGTCCGATTCTGTCACTCAACACCAGAAGAATTTTGAACCAATACAGCCTCCTCTTGTCTTCCTTACAGTGAAATCTAACCAACCATAGGCACACAGAATATATGGCAGGAGAAAGTACAAAATGTATCCAGTGCCTATTGCACATAATGCTTGGTCTAGGAGGAAGGACTACAGTAAATCTTTGCAGAAAGAATACCCAGGAACAAAACTATATTCCTACTGTGTAGGAGGCCCTATGCTACGTATTAGGGACATAAGTTGTAGGACAGAGTGTGTATTCTATAGGATTTGTTATGCAATTGGAAAGATGATATGCACATAAAAAGAGAAGCACTAGTCTAGGATGCTAGATGCGTGGATTCCTGAAGATGGACATGAAATCCAAAGTAAGACGCCAAGACAAAAAATCCTTTCTGTGGTGCTGGAGATAGCACCCAGGACCTTGTATATGCTAGGTAAATTCTTTACCTCTGAGCCATATCCCTGGCCCCTAGAAAATTATAAGTAGACACAGATACCATAAGATTTTTGTTTCCCTTTGAATCAAAATGAACAGGAAAAGAGAGGATATGTGTCACAAAAGAAGTGGAAAAGAAGAGGTAATATGAAAGGAAAAGGGATTTGAGGCTTTGAAAGTTGCTCCACATTATTCTTCTCATTTTAAGAAATAATGCACCTTTTGGATTTCATTTGCTTACGAGTTAACCAAATTCATTTTAAAAACTTAGATGTTACTAAACAAATACAGGCAGAAATCCATTCATTCATTCAACACCATGTATTGTGTGCTTATTATATACCAGGCACTATTATATACACTAAGGCTTCAGCAGTAAGTAAAATGAAGTCCTACCAATTGCATTCAAGTGTCTATAAAGTAGAAAGTAAACATTTTCTTTCAACCTCCTCAAAGTGGCCATTTTAAATAGTTTAATGGCTATTCCTACAGACATTATAAATGTAGATACTAGTATATATAAACAATGAGAATATACTATCCTTAATATTTTTTGAAGCTTTCTTTTTTAGCAACATAACTTGGATTGTTTTCATATTAATAAATATAGATTCACCCCATTCTTTTGCATGTATTACGTAGCATTCCATTGTATTAAACACTACCTTGTTCACTAACATTTGTTTAACTAACATTTAACTAACACTAACATTGTTTCTGAATTTTCACAATAATGAGCAGTATTGTTGTAAATAAATGCGTATTATTCCTATAATTTTTCAAGTAGTTTGGGGGAAAAAGGTGTTATAAAAGTACTCTAAAATGGAATAGTTTAGTTAATAGTGGGAAAGATATGAGTTAAATTCCTTTCAGGTAGAGACTCTATCTTCTACTTCCTTTTTTGATGCATTCCTGACTGATAGAGTACTTAATAAGATGCTTTGTGCTGATGTTTGTTTGGTTTGGTTTTTTGTGACAGATTCTCGCTCAGGTTTTGCTCAGCCTGCCCTCAAACTTGTGATCCTCCTGCCTGAGCCTTTCGAGTGCTGGGATCACAGGTGTGCACTACCATACCCAGCTTATTTAAAAGATTTTATACAAGTGACTAGGAAATGTCTTCCAAAAGCCACTAATAGAAATCCAGAGTAAAAATAGGAGATAAATAATTAATAGCTTTTTCCACAAAATCTTCTGTGTGTCTGGACTATTCTAGGCCTCACAGAAGAAAAGCTATGTTTTTATTGAAATAAAGCTTCTCCCCAATTGAGACAAGAAAAGAGTTAATATGAAAATCCCTCTAATATAGCCAATTATCATTTTGCTTCTCAGGAGAGGAGATAATTGAAATATTGATATAGATTTCATTTATAAAGTTTCATGACTATTTCAAGTAGATTTCAAGAAAAAACATCCTGCTGAATAGAAATACACAGTGTAAAACGTCATTTCTATTAGAACCAGACAAAAAAAAAGGAAAACCCTCCACCAGATGGATTGACACAGTGTCTGCAACAATGGACTTAAACATAAATAAGATTGTGTGCCTGGCACAGAATCAGGAAGTGTTTCCATCTGCTGTACATAGGGTCACTATGAGTTGGACTCAACTCGACCGCACCTAACAACAACATTAGAACCAGAATTATTTGATACATGAGATCTGCCTCCAGATGTTCCATACAGTTCTCAGCTTGGCTATTTCAAATAACCAAAACGATTTATGACTTTTTGTTCGTATAAACTTATCTTCAGTCTATTTACTGAAGAGTCCAACATTATTACAACAATGTAGAAGGATAACAACAGTTCAATTAAGTAAACATGCTATTTCATTAGTAAAACAAATTTTTTCATGAAACTGAAGTAATTTCGTTCGTCACGTAGTCTTCACTATGTGGTTGATTTCTCAGTTTTGACCTACAATCACTAAAACACGATTTTCTATCTAAATGGATTTAGAAATATAGCTGCAGTTACATGATTATGCCTTAGCATTTTGTGATGAATAAAATCCTGCAGAAGAGAAAATAAACATAAGAGCAACAAAAATGTTCATTTACTTACCCTCTTCATAACTACAACCAGTGCGAACTTGACTCAGTGGTCAGACATTGAATTTTAATCTGAAGTTTCCATCCACCATACAATCAGATAAACCCCAGCCTGTAGGAGTAACTAATGGAAAAAGAATTGCTCAACAAATTTCCATGTGCTTAACCTAGAAGGGGGAAATTGTAATGTGCACCAAGTAAAAAGTTTTTAACTATATTTAAACCGGAGGTGGTGATCTCACTTTGAGAAGGAACTTGTGACTAAGATTGCCTGGTAAGAAAATGATTAACACTCCTGTTGGCATCTGTGTGAACTCTCCAGCTGCAGAAGACTGAATGCGGGAACCTTATTGATTCTGAGAATGTGTGTTGTAAATTTCCTCAACCGGGGTTTAGCTCGCCGGGTTATTCTAAATAAAACTGTATTTAGGACCTGTGCAAACTTCAATGGTGGCCATTTTTTCTAAACTATTATTCTAAAAGGTTTTAGTTTTATTGTTCACTTCTGTGGCCCACATTAAAAAATTATCACTTTGACCTTTTTTCTTAAAATTCCAAAGGTTTATAAGTAATGTTAGCAGGATCTCTGTGTTCCCGCAGCCTTGTTTGTCTTTCCAACTATGCTCATTTCTAAAACTCGAGTGCCCTTGTGAGTTGTTATTTCTCACTCTTTTTGAGATCAAGGGCATGGAAAAGTGGGAGAAAGCAAATTAAGGAGTGCACATAACTTGGAGGCATAAGAAAGTCATCAAAGAATTATTACTTTTTCTTTACATGACTTGTTATACATACTAATTGCTAAATAATCCTTCATAAGTGCTTCTAGAAGAAAGGAAATGTACTTACCCAGATAAAAGATGCGAGAGATTTATGTAGAAAACCATCTATGCCATATCTTGTGAACACAAGTCTGAGATGATGTTACAAAGCATGTGGCTTCTCTTCAGCCACTCCACAGAGTCCTGCTCCACCAACCCGGCAAAGTGGATTGTGCATTTCCCGCCAAATGTCCAATAAGAGTCAAAAACAGGTCTCAAATGCAAGGCTGCATAAAGAGCTTAGGAGCTAGTTTTCAGCTGTGTTTACTATGTTATAAACTTCACTTCCCTGATAGCCATTAGATTGCTGATTTAGGAGTAGACAGATGACTCAGTTCTTATCCTTCCTGCCAAGTGAGCTCTAACAACTCAAATGCATCGTCTTCACCCCATTTTGCCCCTTCCTACCAAAGGAAACACAAGTTTTAACTATTTCAGTGTTATTAAACGATTCTAAATAAATTCGTCTAGCTCCTCTCTCTTCACCTATGTGTTTCTTTTGCCTCTGTAATAAGTGTTCTGAGTGAGCCGTCAAATGTTCTATGTGGTGCCTAAAATGGCAGGCACTTTACAGTCTTATATGGAACTCCCTTGTCTCCATTTGTCTGGCTACAACAATTAGCTAGGAATTTAGAGAAAAATGCCACACACACACACACTCTTAAAATAACCATCTTTGTCATAAAATTTCCTGGTAAAGCACTGAATAATCATTTGCTGCTATTATTCAGTTATCCAAAAGATTGGTGCCCACAAGCATATGAAAAAAGAACAGAAATAATGTTTTATAACTGGAGTTCTTAGCCTAGATATAAAGAGATCAGGGATTTTGTAAAAACCTTGAAATTATATGTAAAATATACAATTATATGCATTTTTCTGAAGAAATTGCTGTTAGTGGTCATAAAATCCTTAACTGAATGGATTCACTCAAAATAAATCCACTGCTTCAGAGAAGTATTAAAAATATAGAGAGTCCTGGAGTGGAGTGGGTTTTACCTCAGTTGGTAGAATGCTATTCCGTACTCTCTGAAGCCCCAGGTTTGATCATAAGCACCACAAAAACAGGAGAATTTGGCAACCCACTCCTGAAACAATCCCAAAACAATCAGCCAGTGAAAACCCTATGAAAAGCAGAGAAATACTGACATAGTGGTAGGCATGGCACAGTGTCAGGGAGTGTTTCGTTCTGTGGTACGTAGGGTGGCTATGAATCAGATCCACCTTGAGGGCACCTAACAACAACAACAACAACAACAACAACAAAGAGTCCTGGAGTAAGCTTAGAATGTAGTCTTTAGAATTGGATCAAAACTATCAGGAAAGGATTATATTGTCCCACAAAATATAGCAAAGCCCAACATTAACTACTTTGAATTATGACATCAGTACTTTCTTTTTTTTATTACAAACATCATAATCTGACTATCATCAAAACAGAATAAACACACATGACCAGACAAATAATTGTATTTCATGTTCAACTGAATCAGAGTTAGCTAATGATGGCCATACAAGGTAATTAGATATAAACGATAAGAAAATGTAAGTGCCTGAAACCTGTGTCACTTTTGCATGGTCAAGTCAGATCTCTCTCCTTATGCTTTGTTTTATTAGTTACAGTAACCTTAAGGCCAAAAGCATTACCTGAGATGACATCATCCTCACCCAGACAGGACAGTTGATGCTGAAGGGCAAAGAAGTCCCAAAAATGAGCACTGTCTCACTGGCATTTGGGGAGAAAGAAGGAATTCCATCTAGGGACTCAAGTGAGGCAGGGAGGGCAGAAAACTTGTTATGATATGAATCATAAATATCCCCTAGATGCTTGTGTGTTGAAGGCTTGGTCCCCAGCTGATGGCTCTGTTTGGGAGGGTGGACTCTAGGAAGTAGGATTGAGATGGAGTAAGCCAGTCACTAGGGGTGCACCCTTGAACGGTATGTTGGGATGCCAGATCTTTCCTCTCTCTCTCTTCACTTCTCAGCCACCATGAGGTGAGCAGCTTTGTTCTACCATGTGTTCCCCACCATGATGTTCTGCATTACCACAGGCCCAGAGCAATGAAGCCCAGCAACCATGGACCAAAACTTCTGAAACTATAAGCCAAAATAACCTTTCCTCTTTTAAGTCAATCTGTCTCAACTATTTTGTCACAGCAATGGAAAACTATCTAATAGAAAATTGGTACCAAGAAGTGAGGTTGTTGCTATGACTATACCTGATGATGTGATTCAGTAACTTTTGGAATTGGTTTGTGGGAGAAGTTTAGGGAATCAGACTAGAGAAAGCTTAGAATATTGGGAATAGAGTTTAATAGAGAATTCTGGTGAGATCTCAGAAGACCAGAATGCTGATAGAAATGCAGACGGTAAATGCTGTGCTGATGAGTTTTCAGATAGAAATGAAGACTCTGTTAGAAATTGGAGTAGAAGCCATTCATGTTACAGTCTAGCAAAGGACTTATCTACATTTTGTTCATGCCCTGACACTATGAGAGAAACTGAGTTTAAAAGTGGTGGAATAATTAATATGATGGGAAAAACTTTTTCTCCTTTTCTTTCTTTCTTCCTTTCTTTTAGAAGGATCACATATTTAATGTCAAGGAGTTAGAATTTAAGTACAAAAATTAAACAACCCTTGATTTCAGTATTTAGAAACCCTAACACTTCTTATTCAAATAATATACTGAATATCAAAAACCATAAATGAAACATAACTATAAAAACCTTAAATATACTAATGGCAAAATTATAATGAATTCCTGTTACAAATAATTATTAACTAGAATATTTATAGTTGTTTCCATGGAACACAACGATTGATAGTTTTGGTTTTTTATTTCTTTGGGTTTTTTATTTTTTATTTTATTTTTATTTTTATTTTCAGTACCAGGGGGTTGAACCCAGGGCCTTGCAGATACTTTGCATGTGGCTCTGTTACTAAACTGCCTACTCTTAACCTTTTTTATATTTTATCTTGACATAGGATCTCACTAAGTTATGCAAGTAGCCTCTGGTCTCAAACTCTTGATATTCCTGTCTCCAACCTTTGAGTCCCTGAGATTAGAGGTGGGAGCCACCTTGCCTGACATAACAGCTTTTTCTTTAGTAGTGCATAAAATTTGCATCTTAATCTTGTCACCTCATTATTTCTTTCTACATAACAGTCAGATGCTTATAGTTATGTAATTGCTCTGATCTCCAATACAGATAGCAATCTTTGATCATCAAATCTTGTATAACCATTGTCTTCAGTAGTTTAATATATGTGAAATGCTATTTTGCAAAATTTTTACACAAAAAATAACGTATACTACTAAGATCTTTTGCCCATTCAGGAGTTAGAAGAAAATCCCAAAAGTTTAAAAAAGACAATAGTTTGCTACACAATGGAATAACTTTTTAAGTTTTACATTTTCATAAATTCTACTACTGTTATTCGAATTATGTTGTTGTTGTTAGGTGCTGTCAAATTGGGTCTGATTCATATCGACCCTATGAACAGACACTCCCCAACACTGTGCCATGTCTCATATTATGTCAGTGCATCTCTGCTCTTCATAGGATTTTCAATGGCTGATTGTTTTGGGATTGCCATATCCTTCTCCCATTTTTTTGTGGTGCTGGGGATTGAACCCAGGGCCTCAGAGAGCACAGAGCAGCACTCTATCAACTGAGCTAGACCTCAGCCCATTCAAATTATTTGTTGTTGTTGTTAGATGCCACGGAGTCATGGAGTCGTGTCTGATTCACACCAACCCTCATAGAACATTCAGGGGCTGATTGTTTCGGGATTGCCTCAGGAGTGGATTGCCATGTCCTTCTCCTATTTTTGTGATGCTAGGAATTGAACCTGATGCCTCAGAGACAACAGAGCATTGCTCTACTAGCTGAGCTAAATCCCAGCCCATTCAAATTATAGCTGATGTTTAATATGTTGAAATAAATATATATTTAAAGCCAAATGTGCAAACCTGATTCAAAAAACAATATTTTAATTTGTGTGTTTTAAACAAAGAAATTTTCATAAGTAATGTTTGCAGATTTTCTATAGGAGAATGAGGCCTGATTGGAGATATGTAGCTATTGTTCAACATAGTGGTCATTAGCAAGTGATATTGCAAGTGGCAAGGGATATCTTGGATAAGAATAAAGCCTTGAAGTATGAGGAAATACGCTAGGAATCCTAGAAGAGAGGGCAACACTAATAGGGAAAAGACTATTGAGCTGTGATGGAAATTGCAGTCTGTAAATAAATACATGAATAATTATTCTGCACATTTTTATGGACATAAATTTAATTCAAAGATAGCAGAGAAGCACTGAAGTAGTGTCAGGCGTGGCACAGTGTCAGGGAGTATTTCATTCTGTTGTACATAAGGTCACTATGAGTCTGACTGAGCTCAAAGACACCTAACAATGACAATGACAATTTATTTGCATACGATAAAGAAGGAATTAAATTGATATAGAAATAACAGAACAAATGACTAAAATAAAATATCAAATTATTGCAACTTAAAAATTTTAACTCAAAGAGGCAAAACTATAAAACAATAATCTTTTTTAATTTTTATTTTTTGCAGTGCTAGGGGTTGAACCCAGGGCCATATGCATACTTTTACAAATGCTCTACCAAAGGCCCACTCACTCTCAGCCCAGTTTTTACTTTTTATTTTGAAACAGAGTCTCACTAAGTTACACAGGCAATCCTCCTGCTTCCACATCCCAAGTCCCTGGAATTATAGGCATGCAACACCACATCCAGTTATAATTACATTTTAACAAAATGTCCTAACATGCAAGTCCTGCTGATAATATATTGGTGGTCAAGATTATGTCCATGTCCATTGTTATCCAAATATCTGTTGCTTTATCAAGTCAGTATTATTTCCTTCACTGACTTCAGAGAGTGCTTCAGAGAGCTTGGTGATGTTGTTGTTAGGTGCTGTCAAGTCGGTATCCGACTCATAGCGACCCTCATAGGGTTTTCAATGGCTGACTGTTTCGGGATTGCCTTGGGAGTGGATTGCCAGGCACTGCTCCCATTTTTGAGGTACTGGGAATTGAACTTGGGACCTCAGAGACTGCAGCACAGCACTCTACCAACTGAGCTAACTCCCAGCCCTCAGAGAACATACTAGAATGCATTTCTGGAGATCATTTTTATATTTGTTTTCAAACACATATAAAGAGACTCTCTGATTTCTCTTGCTCCACAAAGAAGCTTCTTCTAAATTTGGTTCAGACACTAAAAAATAGCTCATGAAGACAAGATTAAAAAATAGTGAATTCATAATTGCATCTTTTTTTTTTTTTGGAACTGTGTTAGGCATCAAATTAGTAGCAACATTTGTCCCTGGACTTCAGAAACATTTGGAATAAACTAACTCTCCAATATTTCATTATGTAAATGATCATATAAACATATATATATATGAACACATCAAAAATTTTTGACACAAAAATAGTTTTTGTCACCAATAATATCACTATATAGCTTTAGCTATATGGCCCAGCCTGCAGCTGTAGCACTGTGACGTCCCATCCCATCAGATTTTGGAAGCTAAACAGAGTCAGGCCTGTTAGTACTTGGATGGGAGACCACCTGGGAACACCAGGTGCTATAGTCTTGGAAGAAGGACCCAGCAACCCACTCGCAAAAACACAACCAGCCATTGAAAACCCTAAGAATAGCAGAGAAGCATTGACAATAGAGTTTTGCCTATTGTACATAGGGTCGCTATGAGTCAGACACTGACTGGACAGCACCTAACGACACCACCATATAGCCCAGGCTGGCTTTGCACTCACTATCCTCCTGTCTCAGCCTCCTGAGTACTGGGATTACAGACATCTGCCACCACTCCCAGCTTCAACATATCAATTTAACCTGGGAGTCTTACTGGTACCACAAAACAGTAAAATTAATCATCTTTATAAGCTTCAAGAAACCATTATCAATTTATAGTATAGAAAAAAATTCACACTTTAAAATGAATTATTAAAAATAATTAGCCAGGCACAGTGGCACACGCCTGTAATCCCAACGGCTTGGGAGGCAGAGGAAGGAGGATTGCAAGTTAGAGACCAGAGGCAGTCTGTGTAACTTAGTGAGACCCTGCCTCAAAAAGTAAAAAAATGGGCTAAGGTGCAGCTCGATGTTCCAGCACTTGCAGAGCATGCAGGCACGAGGCCCTGGGTTCAGCCCCCAGTACCAAAAAAAAAAAAAAAAAAAAAAAAATATATATATATATATATATATACACACACATATGTGTGTGTGTGTGTGTGTGTGTGTGTATTTGAAATATTAATATTCTACAATAAACATTCATCTTGTTAGGTACCATCGAGTTGGTGTCCGAATCATAGCAACCCTGCGTACAACAGACTAAACAGTACTGTCAGTGCTTCTCTGCTATTGTCATTGTTTTTTGGAAGCGGGTTGCCAGGTCCTTCTCCTAAGCCTACAGCACCTGGTGTTCCCAGGCTGTCTCCCATCCAAGTACTAACCAGGTCCAACCCTGCTTAGCTTTGGATATCTGATAGGATCAGACACCACAGTGGTATGGCTGCAGGCATCAATAATTTTCCACTTTATTAATTATAAAAATTATATATGTGTATATTAAAGACCAATTTGTAAATCCTGTCCTTCCCAAAAACTCAACTATGTTCTTTAGTATAAATCAAATGTCTGACAGTAACTATAAAATGATTATTTATAAAAGTTGTAATGTTTCTAGGAATGGAAGAAAAAGAAATTAAGCAATCTAATGTACTAATTTTGTCTATAATATTTTCCTGGTACTATAAACAAGGCCTGTAGCACATGCGCATTAATTTAATGTTGTCATGGGGCTTAATGTTTCGCCAGTAGGTACAAGACCAACTGCAGAAGAAGAATCTCAAACAACACCAAAAGCACTCATTTATTGTCTCCAAATTCTTCTGCACAGGTCCATGCTGAAGAGATTGTGTTCCCTCTCCAAATGAAGTAATGTACACTGGACTGTCAGTTCCTTTGCATCTTCTATTGTAGTATGGAGTTTGGCATGAAGTAACTCTAGGATTCACTTGCAATAGCAGGAATATCTATTTTATATACCAAAAGTATGCTCCCGTAGTGACTCCTCGTTAAATATAAATTATATCTTATGGTACCAAATCATGTTTGTTGTGGTAATAACCCAAATGCATTACCACAGAATTAAAATTATTAGTATTTTAAAGAGTGCATACTAATTGGGGAAAAAAAGGATGAGTATATCGTTCAGTTTCTAGAGGTTTGGTCTATGATTGACTATTGAGACCTGTAGGAAGAGGTGGTGGCTTGCTTAGAGTTTTGGGGTGCCTCTCTTCTTTGTTAGCATATATAACCAGGTTTTCAAAATTGAGGCTGATTTGATCATTAAGATGCTATTCTCAAGTGTTTTCTTTATTTTACTGGTTTTGCCAGTGTTACCTCAATACTTGCTCCATCAATGCATTTTCCGTTTATAACAGACACAGTAGCCATTGCATCTTTCCCCTGAAAAAGTGAACAAAAACAGAATCTCTATATTTTTTACTCATTCAACTCCACCAGGCTTAAATTTACTGACTTCTGCTTTAATTATTTCCTCTATAGTTGACATTATTAAGTTTCTTACACAGAAATCTTCAACTCTCTGCACAGTTTCCCCAACAACTTCTTTCTGTGGATAGGCCAGATTAAACTACCTGAATGGTGTGACTCCATAGCTGGAATGTCCCTGGAGTTAGTTTTCTTCTAGCCATAGCAGCAGTTATCTGAGATTCATATACAATAAATAAAAAACACAATTTTTGTTTTTATCAATTGCACTTTGATAAAAAAATTACATCTACAACTCCTGTAACTTCCTTCATTTCATCCAGAATTTCCTCTTTCATCTTTTCCTTCCAAAATAGCTCTAATAAATAATCTGCAACTATTTACAAGCTTGCACACCCATACACACCAATAAACTTCTCTGGCTAAATCTCATATTTGTTAAGAATCATGATAACTATCTTGGCTTCTTCTTTTACAGTATACATTACAAAAGCATAATCTTGACCTTCACCACAAATTTTATCATAAATAGAAACTTACATATCTTCCAATCTCTTTCAAATACAGGAACTAACTCATCTTCACACATAGCATGAGATATTTTCCCTAAAAAAACTTCATAGCCTCTGGGTGAAGGTGAATCTTCCCAACCTAGAAGAGGACCACCAAATTCCCCTTGTCTATTTTCTTGAGACATGTTGTAATCAGTCTTTTCCATCAGAACAAGTAATTCTGCTTCATTCTGAGTAGTAGTTTGAACTATACTGCATCCATTTGTTTCTTCTATAATTTCTTCATTCACAGTTGCAGTTCCCAGCAGTCTAGACACCAACGTCTTGTCTCAACATCTCCAGAGGGGATGTGTGAGTGCACCAACTGGATGAGAAGGTGTTGGCTCAGACCTGTGGCAATCAATGGAGGAAGACTGATGGGGAAAATTTCTAGGCAGCACAGCATTTACGCTGTGCCATGGTATTGCTGACTGCTTTTAGCTAGACTTATAATGAGAATTGGGAGCAAAGAGCAGAGCAGAAAGATTTAAAAAACACGTGGCTTGACCAGAGAAGTATGTTTAAAGTTGCAGCCAAGCAGGGTGCAGTTGCTAAAGTGATTGTTTTTGTTGTTGTTAGGTGCCCTCGAGTTGGTGTCTGACTCATAGTGATCCTAGGTACAACAGGTACAACCCTATTGCCAGTGCTTCTCTGCTATTCATAGGGGTTTTAATGGTAGATTGTTTTTTGGGGAGTGGGCTGAGGGGTCCTTCACCCAAGCCTACAGCACCTGGTGTTCCCAGGCAGTCTCCCATCCAAGTACTAACCAGGTCCAACCCTGCTTAGCTTCGGAGATCTGACTGGATCAGACAACACAGTGGTAAAGAGGTTAGCATCATTAAGAAGAAATTAAGTATGTTTCAGCAGGAGAATAGGAAAGATTCCTTGAGGCATCCCAGGAACCAGCAAGACTCCACTCACCACAGGTCAAGGGTATAATAGTGTGAACTCTTTACAAGGACTTTTGTTTGATTGGAAAATCCTAGGGTGCCATATTCCCTCAAGCTATCTAAGAAATTGTTTCCCTAAGATTTGTTTCCCTAGGTTCAGCTTGCAGGCACTCAGCCGCTGCTTCAGCTGAGGTTTGAGTAGGCCCCCATGGTACAGTTAATACTGGCAACAGACCTTGGCCTCATCCACATAATGCTGGTTTTGCAGCCATGAATCTAAGAATTTCTGGGTCATGGAGGAAGATTTTAAGGGAAAGCCCAGGAGGACGAGTAGTATATGCAGGGTCAGTATCCCTGTAGGTAGCCCCCAACAGGGCAATGTATGAACTTGAGACAGTGAAGCTGAAGCTGTAATAGAAACCCCAGGAGGTAGAAATGCCAGGAACATGGAGTGACTGCCAGGGGAAGTTATTAATAACAGGCCAGAGACAGCCCAAGAAAGAGGCCATGTGAGCTAGAGGCAGCAAGCCCATCAGAGTGGAGCTGCCCAAGCCCTTTGAAGTTTACATCAGACCACTATGTGCCCTTGATGCTGGGTGTGGAGCTTCAGGATTTGGTGTTTGCCCTGCTAGGTTTTGGCACTGCTTTAGTCTGATGCTTCCTTTCTATTTTCCTATTCCTCCCTTTTGGAAAGGAAATGTTCACTTTATGCCATTATATTTTGTAAGTATAAAAATTTATTTTATTTATTATTGTTGTCGTTGTTTATTTAGCTTTTATGAAACAGTCTTGCTGTGTAGCCCAGGCTGGCCTGGAACTTGCTATGTAGACCAGGCTGGCATCAAACTCATGTTTATTCTCCTGCCTCAGCCTCCCAAATGCTGGGATTATAGGTGTGCACCACCACACCCAGATCCTGTTTTCTTGTTTGTTTTTTGTTTTATTTTTTGTTTTGTTTTGTTTTACAGGGGCTGACTGCTCAGAGTTTACCTTGAATGTCAGAGGAGACTTTGGACTTGGGTGTTTGAACAATGCTGGAGCTGTTAAGTCTGTGGGAATTTTTGGAGATGGATTGCATGCATTTGCATTGTGAGATGGACTTAGCCTTTGGGGATCAGAGGCAGAATGTTATGATTCGGATCTCAAATGTCCTCCAAAGTGTCATGGGTTGAAATCTTGGTCCCCAGCTGATGGTGCTATTCGGAGATGGTGAAAACTTCAGGAGGTAGGGCCTAGGTTGGAAAAAGTAGGTCATTGGGGGCATACCCTTGAAGAGTATTTTGGGACCCTGGCCCTTTCCACTTCCTCTTTTTGCTTTCTGACCACCATGAGATGATCAGTTTTACTTCATGACATGCTCCCTACCATGATGCTCTCCCTTGCCGTAGGCCCAAAGGGGTGGGGCCTGGTAACCATGGACTAACACCACCAGCCAAAATTAATCTTTCCTCTTTTTAAGTTTATTTATTTGTTTCAGATTTTTAAATTTTATTTATTTATTTATTTATTTATTTTATTTTATTTTTGTAGTACTGGGAGGTTGAACCCAGGGCCTCACACATACTTTGCAATAACTCTACAACCGAGCTGCACCCCTAGGCCATTTTTTACTTTTTATTTTGAGACAGGGTCTTGCTAAATTATGCAGGCTACCTCTGGCCTCGAACTTGCAATCCTCCTGTCTCAGCCTCCCAAGTCTCTGGGATTACAGATGTTCATCACCATGCCTGGCTATTTCAGGTAGTTTTTAATCACAGCAATGGGAAGCTGAGTAACATCACCTAAATGGGGAATGAAAACCTGGGGCTGGCAGACTGAACTCAAGCATGTAATATCTGCAACTAGAAAAATGCTGTTCCATGTACCCCTAACAGTATCTGGGAACCTGAAGATCATGTTATAGAACTGGGTGCCTGGAGAAGAAAGGGCAATATTCCTTTTCTTATTTCTTCTCTCCCTTCTGAGAAAGACTATCAGGTTTATCAACTTCTACGCTGTAATGGTTAATCTTGATTATCAACTTGATTGGATTGAGTAGCAGCTATGAGATAGTAAAGCACATCTCTGAATTCCATAGGCTGGAGATCCAAATAGAATAAAAGAGAGAAAGAGACAGAGCCCACTAGCATAGGCATTCTCTGTCTCTTCTTCCTACCATTCATGTGAGATGCTCTGCTCTTCCAAGCCCTGCCCTGCTATGATGGATGGAAACCTCAGAAACTGTGAGCCAAAATAAATAATTTCTCTCTTAAGTTGTTTCTTTCAGGTGTTTAGTCACAGCAACAAGAAAGTCTGTCTTGGGAGGTTATGGAACTTGGGAGGCCAGCCCCAGTCTTGTAGAAGTAGGTCATTGGGTGGCAGGCCTTTGGAGTTTACCCCAGACCCTTTGTTCTGGTTCCACTCTCTATTCCTGACTTGCCATGATGTGAGGATGTCTGTTGCCTGCCATGCCACCACGCCTGCCCTGCTGCCATTCCTTCCTTCTTCTATGGACTAAGATCCTCTAACTGTGAGCCCCCAATAAATAAATCTTTCCTCTCATACATTTGTTTAAGTCAGTTTCTCTGCCACAGTAACAAACAAGTCAACTAACACAACTATGTATTATGTGTCAGCAGTCTTCTGGGCTCTGGAAAATACAAATGGACAGAGTATAGAAGTTTTGTATCTGCTGGTATTGCATTTGGCTATAAGTAATACCAAATTTGCCTGCAGCTGTAGCCCTGCGGCATCCGATCCCAGCAGATCTCGGAAGCTAAGCAGGGTCAGGCCTGGTTAGTACCTGGATGGGAGACCGCCAGAGAAAACCAAAAGCTGTAGGCTTGGGAGAAGGACCTGGCAACCCCCTCCCAAAAATCAATCTGCCATTGAAAACCCTATGAACAGCAGAGAAGCACTGACAATAGGGTTTCCCCTGTTGTACAGAGGGTCGCTATGAGTTGGATACCGACTCGACGGCACCTAACAACAACAACAATACCAAATTTGGTAATGGTTTAATTAGGAAAAAATTTATGACCTATGTGAGAAAAAGTGTGGAAGTTGGATGCAAAGTCTTGTGCAACTGTCCAGGACATGACCAAGGAACTATGCACTTTCACTTTCTCTGCTCTGGCACCTTTAGCAAATGAAATTTATCTTCATGGTTACAAGACGGCTGTTGTACAACCACACAAGAAAAACATGACTACATTAATTCATTAGTAAAGGAGAAAATTTAAGTTGTTGTTGTTGTTGTTGTTAGGTGCTGTCAAGTCGAGTCCGACTCATAGCGACCCTATGTACAGCAGATCGAAACACTTCCCGATTCTGTGCCAGGCAAATGATCTTATTTATGTTTAAGCCCATTGTTGCAGACACTGTATCAATCCATCTGGTGGAGGGTTTTCCTCTTTTGCATTGACCTGCCACTCTCCCAAACATGATGTCCTTTTCCAGGGATTGATCTCTCCTGACTACATGTCCGAAATATGTAAGATGCAGTCTGGCCCTTCTTGCTTCCAAGGAGCACTCTGGTTGCACTTCTTCTAGGACAGATTTGTTGGTTCTTTTGGCAGACCATGGTATATTTGATAGACGTCTCCAGCACCACAATTCAAAAGCATCAATTCTTTTTCTGTCTCTCTTGTTCAATGTCCAGCTTTCACAACCATATGATGCCACTGAAAATACCATGGCATGAGTCAGACGCACCTTTGTCTTCAATGTGACATCTTTGCTTTTCAATACTCTAAAGAGATCTTTTGCCACAGCTTTTCCTAGAGCACTGAGTCTTTTGATTTCTTGACTGCTGCTTCCACAGGTGTTGATTATAGAGCCAAGCAAAGCAAAATCTTGGACAACCTCAATCTTTTCTGATTTATTCTGAAGTTGCGTGCTGACCCAGGCGTAAGGATTTTTGTTTTGTTGATGTTTAGTCATAACCCATATTGAAGGCTGTGATCTTTGATCTTCATCAGTAAATGTTTTAAATCCTCTTCACTTTCAGCAAGCAGAGTGGTGTCATCTGCATAACACAGGTTGTTAATGAGTCTTCCTCCAATCTTGATGCCACGTTCTTCCTCATAAAGTCCAGCTTCTCGGACTATTTGCTCAGCATGTAAATTGAAGAGATAGGGTGAAAGTATACAGCCCTGACGCACACCTTTCTCAACTTTAAACCACTCAGTGTTTCCTTGTTCTATTCGAACAAGTGCCTCCCGGTTCATGTATAGATTTCTCATGAGCACAATTAGGTGTTCTGGTATTCCCATTTTCTGAAGTGTTATCCACAATTTGTTATGATCCACACAATCAAATGCTTTTGCGTAGTCAATAAAACATAGATAGACATCTTTCTGATATTCTCTGCTTTCAGCTAATATCCACCTGACATCAGCAATGATGTCCCTGGTTCCCCGCCCTCTTCTGAATCCCGCTTTATTTTCCAGTAATTCCCTGTCTATATACTGCTGCAGTCGCTTCTGAATGATCTTCAGTAGAATTTTGCTGGTGTGCGATATTAATGACATTGTCTGATAGTTTGCACATTCAGTTGGATCCCTTTTTTTGGGAATAGGCACAAATATGGATCTCTTCCAGTCAGTTGGCCAAGTAGCTGTTTTCCAAATCTGTGGGCATAAACATGTTGACACCTCCAGTGTTGCATCTGTTTGTGAAACATCTCTATTGGTATCCCATCAATTCCTGGAGCCTTGTGTTTCGCCAGTTCTTTCAAGGCAGCTTCTACTTCGTCCTTCAACGCCATTGGTTCCTCTTCATATGCAACCTCTTGGAATGGTTGGTCATCTACCAATTCTTTCTTGTATAATGACTCTGTGTATTCTTTCCATCTTCTTTTGATGTTTCCTGCATCATTTAATATTTTCCCTGTAGAATCTTTCACTACTGCCACTCGAGGCTTGAATTTTTTCTTCACTTCCTTAAGCTTGAGAAACACAGA
>VMDO01006128.1:50400-103689 GCA_007922755.1 Pedetes capensis | reverse complement strand
TAGTAAAAGATAGAGAAGACTTGGATGGGAAACTTAGATAGGAAGGGGGGAGGGGGGAAACATAGAGGAGTGTAAGGGGTAACCTATATGAATAATGCTTATCAAATTGCATATATGAAAATTGTCACAACGAAAAGCATGTCAAAATGAATCACATTATGATGTACATTAAAAATTTCTAATAAAAAAAAAAAAAAAACCATCATCATCTCATTACCAGAGGCAGAAACTGTTTAATCTTCACAACTGTCATAGAGCCCTTTAGAATTTTTGGTCAAACACACAACAGTTAAGCAATGAGGGATAGAGATGAATTAAAATATGTCCCTTAGCCAGGTGCCATAGCATATGCTATAATCCCAGCAACCAAGGAGGCCAAAGGAGGAGGATCACAAGTTCGAGGCCAGAGGCAACCTGTGCAACACAGCAGTTGTGGGTGCAGCTCAGTGGTATTAGTACTTGGCTACAATGCAAGAGGCTAAGTTCAACACCTAGTACTACAAAAAAATAAAAATTGAAAAAAAAGGCCCTTATCCCAACACAGTGGCATGAATGTGTTAGGAAGTGGAGAGAAGAAACAGAAGGTGACCTAAATGTATCAATAATGAATGTGAAACCAGAATGCACTGCTATCTGAGTTTACTGGGCTCAAGCAGTTAAAAAATTAATTTAATTTTTAAAAATTAAAATTGAATCTAAAAACCACATATTTGCTAAGTTTAAAGAAGAAGGAAGCAAATTAGGAAATATTAACAACTGTGCCTTTACAATATAATCTTACTGCCTCTTGTTCTTGTTAGGTGCCGTTGAGTCAATCCAACTCATAGCAACCTTCATAGGGTTTTCAATGGCTGACTAAGGATTGCTTCCGACGTAGATTACCACATCCTTCTCCCATTTTCTTTCTGCGGTGCTGGGGATAGAACCTGGCTTGTCAGAGAGTGCAGAGCAGCGCTCTACCAACTGAGCTAAATCCCAGCCCTTATTGCCTCTTAGTGTCTTTAAAATCAAAACACTAAATCTACTCATTTGAATTATCAACAAAAATTAACCTCCAATATATGTTCTCTCAAACATGAAATACTAATACCTCTCACTAATTCAAGAGTTACTCTGGATACATGTTAATACCCAAATATATAACCACAAGGACATATGTAAATTATTTAAGTGACTATAAAACTGACAGAGCCTGAAACAACTCTCCAGAAGTGCCAGTAAACAGAAACTGAAAACATAGTATTACACAGGGAGAAAATAAAATATGCACACAATTGAATAGTTCTATAGAAGTCTTCAGGAAAACAAAATCTTTAAGAGGGGAAAACTCCTGCCAGAATTAGTAAGCAGAGGCGAAAACAACAGCCTGCCAAAAAGGATCTTGTTTAACTCATCACTAACTAGCCTCATAGAAAGTGAACACCCAAAAGTCAATGTTTCCATTTCTCAAATTTGAGTTTCAGAAGGACCTTTCCAATTAGATTCAAGACTAAACCACTACATTCCAAGTTAAAGGTTCTTCCCTGTTATCTGCTGACCAAAGTAAGACAACAGGAAATAAATTGGGAAAAAGACTTCATTTATGAGATTTATAATTCCTGCAAGCCAAGGATAATGTAGCATAATTCCATATATATATATATATATATGTATATATATATATATATATCGTGTGTGTGTGTGTGTGTGTAATATATACACATATATTTCCTGGGGAAAAGACTACTTTCACTCCTATCCAAATGCAAGGCAAAACACCCCTACCTCTTGATCCTAACAGAAAAGTCTACTGTCCAAATGCAAGCCCTATCCCTGCGTTAAAGTCTTAGCCTAAGCACTGGCAAATTTAGGCCAAGGAGACAAGATGGCAGGGAGATATTACAAAGCAGGCAGATAGGCTGAGGTGGGCCCAGGCCGAGGCGTACATGACCACCAGACCTAGAGAGAACAAGCTGAGAAGGTGAGAGTGAGGAGAGCTTTGGTCTGAGGAGCTGGAAGGGACAGACAGGTGTGTGGCGCCTCATCACCCTGGACATCATGGGAAGCTTAGAATTGATGCTCCTTGCAGAGGAGGAACCAGATTCCCAGAGTGAATGATATTGAGAAGATTTCTGTGAAGACCAAGGGCTGGGCTTTTAAGAACGCAAAAAGCCAGGAAGAAAGACTTCGAGAACAGGTACTTGGTGAAGAGTCTCCCAGGACAAAGTGATCTCCCGGGTCGTTCCCAGCACCAAGCACCAAGCACCTCCACACCTGCTGAATGATGTCTCCTTTTTATCCGCGTGGCCCGCGATTCCGGGAGAGCCCTTCCCTGGGATGGTCTGAGTCGGGGGTCTGAAGAAGTTCACCCGGGCAGGAGGGGAAGAGGCTGACTTCCTGAATTCGGGGAGGGGAGAGCAGAGCAGGTGCTTGGGGAGGACGAGACTTACTTGAGAGCGAGGCTGACTGAGGTAACTACTGGGGAAGGAGGGCTTCCAGCGGACCAAGCGGGCAAAGGCTGGCTGAGAGGGAATGCGCTACCGAGTGGGCCTGCGCGTCCGGCGCGGGGACACAACTCCGCGTGGCCCTGAGGGCGAGCCCGGTGCGAGCCGGGGGTGAGGCTGACCCGTGCGAGCTCAACAGGAGCTCACCTGGCTGGCGTCCGGCCTGGAAGGAGTAACTTCCCGGGCCGTGAGAGCAGACGGGGGCGGGCGGCCCGGCACCGGCCACCGGCCGGTAGAGGACCACGCGGGGCGGGGCCGGGGCGCCGACGGACCCAGGGCGGGGTCGCGGCAGCCGTGGCGGCAGAGCTCCGGCTCGGGATGGCGCCCTCTCTCAGTCGCACACGCTCTCCCTCCGACACCCCGGCAGCCCGGCGCGCGAGCAGCTGCTGGGTCGCCCGGCCGAGAATGGTGGGGGAGGGGCCGGGAGCACCGGCCGGCCGAGCCGGGTCGAAGCGCGGGAGGCGTTACCTGTGTCAGGGAGAGCTGTGCTGCCGCAGCCATGGTGTTTCCATCATGCACGGGGTGGGAAGGAAGGACAGGCTGACGCGGGCTCGGGGCGGGGAGGAGGCTGAGGGGCCGGCCGTAGGCGAGGCCGGACGGGAGGGCGTCTCCCCGAACTTCGACAACTTCCCTCCTCACGCCGCCCCGCCCCGCCCCGCCAGCCCAAGCAGGCCATGGCGGCGTCCAAACCCTGGCGCTGGATCCCGAGCCGCAGGTCCAGGGCCTGGCCCCGGCCGCCCGGGAAAACCCGGCATGGACATAAAACCAAGGCGGACGGGCTGCGGAGACACCTCCAGACGTCCTGTGAATTTAAGGTAGGTCACCTACCTACTCTACTGGAAAATGGAGGAAATTATACCCATGGTCCCGGTGGCTTGTTAGGACTGAGATAATGCCACTAAATAATTGTAATAAATAGTAATAGCACCAGGCTCTTTACTAGATGCTTTATTTTTGAATTGTATGAATGAGGGAGCTGAAACAGAAATAAGTTTACAGTTGAGGAAACTGACACAAAACTAAATGTCTTAACCTTTAGTCATACAGCTAATTAGATAGCTGGATTCATAGCCCCTTCTGATTCCAAAATTTTCCACCTACTATTATATTGAAAAGAAGGCTTTTAAGACATTTTTTTCCCACAATCAATATGTATTTGGGGACGGGAAGGAATGCTTTCCTTGTCTGCTGCCTTTCTCGCTTAGATTGTTCAATAAAAGCATACTGGAAACCAGACACTGCGGTACGTGCCTGTAACCCCAGCGACTCAGGCGGCCGAGGCAAGAGGATCACGAGTTTGAGGCCCGAGGCAGCCTGCACAATTTAGCGAGACCTGGTCTTAAAATATGGGAGGATATGGCAGTCTACTCCCAGAAAATAATCTCGAAACAATCAGCCACTTAAAACCCTATGAGGGTCTCTATGAGTCAGAGCCGACTCTACAGCACCCAACAACAACAACAAACACCACAACGTCTTAAAATAAATAAAAAGGGAACTAGGAATGCAGCTCAGTGGTGGAGCATTTGCCTGTGCGTGCATGGCCCTGGGTTCAACCTCCACTACTGTAAATAAGTAAACAAATAGCACTGGAGTGGGCAGGCAGGGGTGCAGCTCAGCCACAGATCATGTGCACAAGTCCCTGGGTTCCATCCCAAACTCTTCCTTCTTTCTCTAGACACAGGTATCATTTCCTGTACAAAATATCTTCTTTCCTCCCCAAATCAGAATACACCCCTCTTTTTTTTACACTTCTGTCCCCCTAGATTAAAGGCACTTTGTGACTGTTTTTGATATATTTGTATATTCTCAGACCTTAACATTGTAGTATATGCTCAATAAAAGTCTTAGTTTCTGCCTATATTAAACATAATGCATCCTACACTTTCTCATTCTATCACCCTCAACTGGAAATAATCAATGACTTGAAATTCTCATCTGCAAAGGCTCAGTTGTATATGCCACATACTTCAAGTAACCTTCTAAGAAATCTGTACCCCACCTCTTATTTGCTTTGATGTAACCTTTGTTATACTCTACCTTGTTTTAAGAATTTGTTGAGGTCTACTCTGCACCTTACTGAACTGTAAAATCCTTGAGAACCAGCAACTGACTTATTACTATAACTTCCTCACATGTTAGCCTAAGACACAGTAAGATAATAGCCTAGCTTCCATATATATTTGCCCAGAATTGGTCTTCATTTCTCAGTCTTCGTGACTTTCCAGACAACACCCAGTTGTGGTGGGAACCACAATTCTATCAGGCCTACAACAGTTACCGTTATCATAGCAGCCCCACTTAATACACTTGGAGAGATAACTGAACAAGACCCAGGACATAGTTAGTACCACTTCAGTTTTTAGACAATTTCCACCACAGGCAAAAAACAGAAATGTTCTAGGAGTTCCTAACTCTACTCAGACCCCTCTGACAAGGCCCAGTGTTGAAGGACAAGCTATACAAGTCTTGTGAACAACCACTTATTCAAAAGAATCTCCCTAGTTACCTTTTTGCTGTTATTCTTTTTAACTCAAAGGAGAAGAGGAGATACTGTTTTAAATTATTCCACTTTGGTACACTTATCAGCTATAATCCCAACAGATTGCTGTAATGGGGTGTTGAACCCAGAGCCTACCACATGCTCTAACTTACACAGGCCACCTCTAGTTTCAAACCTGTGATCCTTTTAGCTTCCCAAGTACTGGGATTATAGGGATGCAACATGGTGCCCAGCTCACAACTGATGTTTCTATTGGAGTTTCCTGTTTTACATTATCATGTAGGAGCTTCACAATTCTAAAAGGAAGTAATCATCACATTGACTTCACAAATGAAGTAACTCATTATCACAGAGATTAAATGATTTGCCTGAGGTTACATGGATAATAACCAAAGCAGCATAGTATGGTGAAGTGAACAGAAGAGCATCAGAATCGTGGAAATTCCAATCCTGCCTCTACCATTTACTAGTTATATTACCTTGAGGTTCTTGTGAAATATCATATGTGAAAATGCCTCAAGTTGTAAATACACAAATTATATTAAGAAATTGAAAGTCATGGAGCAAATTGCATTTAGAAGTACAATTTAACTTGCTATTCAAAGAGATTCCCCCAAACCATATGAGATCCAAGATATTACCCTTGAATGAATAGGCTGGAATCCCTGATGTATAGAGTTTTGTGGAAAGACAGTATGGGGTAGTAAAGAGAATATTGGAGTCATTTAGTGTGTGGCCTCAAGCAAATCTATCTGACTCTCACTTTCTTATGTATGAAAATTAGCAAATCAATATGGAAATGTTAATTAAATGGAAGGAATGAATATAATTATAATTTTTATGTGATATATATTGAGTCAAAAATGACACCTATTATACTGCTTTTCAGTTTATTTAGTTTTTTTTTTAATTTTTATTTTTTATTTATTTATTTTTTTGCCATCTTTAGGGGTTGAACCCACGGCTTTACACAAGCTTTACAAGTGCTCTAGCACTGAGCTGTACCCCCAGCCCATCTTCTCTTCTTATCCTGAGACATGTTCTCACTAAGTTACACAAGCTGCCTCTGACCTCAAACCTGCAATCCTCTTGCCTCTACCTCCTGAGTTGCTAGGATTATCGGTGTGTACATGGAGCCCAACTATAAATGTTTTTACTTACAAAATCTAGCACAACTCCTATACCTATTAGAATAGATACATTATAAAATTTTGATGAACTGAACCAAACAGACAATCTCAGGTGTAGTTCTTTGGGGTTTTTTTGTTTGTTTATTTGTTTGTTTGTTTTGGTTTGGTGTTTTTTTGCTTGGTTTTACTTTGTCTTGTTTTTTGGTTGTACTCGGGGGTTTGAACTCAGGGCCTAGGCATACTTTGTAAGTGCTCTGCCATTGACCTGTACCACCAGCCCCTTTTTTATTTTTTATCTTGAGGCAGGGTCTCCCTAAGTTACATAGGCTGAGTCTGTCCTTGAACTTGGGACCCTCTTGCCTCTGCCTCCTGAGTCCCTGGGATTACAGATGTGTACCACCTTGCCCAGCTCAGGTGCAGTTATTTGTATCCTCATTTTATCCCCATTTCACAGATGAGAAAATCAAAGAACACTTTGCTGTACTTTGTAAATAACTTGTTTAATCAAGTAAGAGCCATTGAACACACATTTAGTCCTTTGTTAAAAGAAAAAGAGAAAAAGAAAGAAAAAGAAAGAGAGATGGGGTGGGGGTGTGGGAAGGAGGGAGAGAAACCACCCAGAAAGACTAACTTAAAATCATTATATGGGAATTGCTCCAGGCTCCATCCAGAGCAACAATAATTTGTAGTGGTCTCTTTCTCCACTCATGAGTTCTGGTTTCCATTAATAACTTGACACGTAGTGGGAGATGAGAGCAGGACTGTAGGGATAGCAGCAATGGGCCAAACTCCAAAACAGGCCTCGAACTTCTGAGAGTGAATTTTGTTTTTAATGACATTCCAATGACAATTTGCAAATGTGTGTCCCAGATCTCATCAAAGCACTAGGTCACATCCGAAATCTATTTTAGGAGAGTAAAATGTATCAAATGGAACATATGTCATGATCTAATTCATTGTAACAAGAATGAACTGCATAGGGCAGACAAAAAGTACTTAACTAATTTTTCTAGGACAACTTAATGTCTCTAGTTCTCTAAACCTCATATTTCACATGTGTATGTTAGAGATAATACTACCTTCTTTGCAGGGATGGTATAAAAATTAAGGACCATGCATAAATGGCCTATGAAAGAGTCTAGCCTGGACTAGATGTTAAATAAGTGATAGCTGCACTATTCTTCACAGTCACTACTTAACTCTTATCACTCAGGCAATCCTCCAAAGACTAAGTCAGGTTACAGATACATTAGTTACAAGACGGGTGGGAGGTGTCTTGAATAGCTGACACATATATTCTTGTCACTGGAAAAGTACATGTTCCCTAAGTATATGGTTGTTTCTAATGACTTAAATCTGGATCATGTTGTTTGTTGTTAGGTGCCATAGAGTCGGGTCCAACTCATAGCAACTCTATGTACAACAGAACGAACGTTACCTGCCACTGTGCTATGCTCAGCCCTATGTCAGTGCTTCTCTGATGTTCATAGGGTTTTTGATGTCTGATTGTTTTGGGAGTGGAATGCCAGGTCCTTCTCCCAAACCTACAGCCCCCAGTATTCCCTGGCAGTCTCCCATCCAAGGACTAACCAGGCCCAACCCTGCTTAGCTTCTGAGATCTGATAGTATAGGATAACAGGGTGGTATGGCTGTAGACATATCTGGGCCATAATAACCAATAATTTCTGCTTTCATGCCCGTTACTTAATTTTTGTAACAATCTTATAGGAATTTTTTGGTCTTATTTTACAGAAGAGTTTGTCCAACTTTGTACTGACAGGACTTGGAATTATACACAGGTCTTCTGATTCAAATCTGCTTTTTAATAGGGCATATTACTGGTGTCCTGCAGAAGTGAATCACCCCTAAGACTTTATTAAATGGTGCTCTTGAATATGGAAAGCTGAAGATGAGGCTCTGGATTTATGATAACCCTAAACCTGGGATATGCCTGAAGGAATCTTAAATCATGAACAGCTTTGTCATCAGTCATCTTTCTAGCCTATTCTAACACCACTCCCCATCCCCAACCTACTCTTAAGGGAAGTCACAACTACTTTTATTTCTTTATCTTCCAACTTTTGGAGGCATCTACCATATCAGCTCTTCATGTACTCTACACATCTGTGATGTCAGCATATATAAAGTTGAGAAATGCAGGATGGCTGAAAGTATGGGAGGAAAAACTGTGAGAAACTCTCTGCATATACAAAGAACCAGTAATTCTATAAGAAGGGCCTTCCACATAAATGGTGCTAAGCTTTTTAAAATAAAGCATATCCTATAATTGTAATGCTAATCTGGAGTTCATGTTTCCAAGCTGCTGGTTTCATAAATATAACCCATCATTGTTCATTTTTGCCCTGGGGCATAAAGAATATGTACAGCTGTACAATAATAACAATTGTGCTACACAAATAACTGTCCCTGTGCCAGGATCTGAGCCATGAAAACAACAAGCAGTAAAAGATTTTTAAATGCCACACACACATCTAGGGTGTGATAGGACAGATCAAAGTTATCATCATCACCAGTTTTTCAGTGCAATGGCGTATCCTAGGAACAGCCTGAATTTAGAGCTAGGAAGGCCCAGGTTGGTCTGTTCTTGGCTCTACACTTTTTATTTTTGCAACTTTAGAGAAGTCAATGAACTATTCCAAGCCATGGTTTCCTTCTCTGTAAATCAAAGGTAATAACACTTACCTGATCATGGTATTATGATAATTAAATAAAGACTACATTTGAAAGACTGATACCTGGGATACAGCTGATACTAGATAACTGTTTTCTCCTTTTCCTTCTGACCAGGGAACATTTAGAGCTTAAATAACCTAAACACAAAAAATAAAAATATCATTTTTTAAGGTTTTCAGGCATACTTAACATTTTTAAAAAATAAAATCTCTTCATCCATTAGTAACACTCATAGAGTACTGTAAAGTAAGGGATTATTATTGCATTTATGTTCCCAAAGTGCAATTGGCTTCTAGTGAGAAAGCAAACACAATTTTACACTTGCCCTGTTGCCTTCCTTTCCTCATTTATGAAGTGTCCTGGAAATTACAAGAAATCAGAAAGAATACCATGGGAAAAAATATTTGACCTCATGGCTGCAGGTTCTTTCATCTGCAGATTTCAAAGTATTTTCTCCATCAGTAATTACAAGTCCTGCTTAACATGTGTGAATGCTGAGACACCATTATATTAAGAAGCTTGTCCTAAATCACAAGGCAAGTCAGAAGATGGGCCACAGACAGAACAAAGTCATTCTATTTGCCAGCCTTATGCTCTAAACTAGGGCACATGAGAGTCAACAGAAGCTTCAAGTACTGAGGAAAAGCATTTCAGGAATCCTGATTCTGTCCCTTTGAATTAATACAGTAACAAGAGCATGAGTTTCAGAGTCAAATTTGACTTCAGATCTCAACTCAGCCCCTTACCGGCTACATAAGCTCAGTCAAATCACAAACTCTCTTGGTTGCCTTCTCTGTAAAATAAGGATATTCTTCTCAGGGTTTTGGGGAAAGCTCAAAGATGCAATTTTTGTGACAGTGTATGGTACTTTGCAAATGCTGACAATGTTGGTTCATGTAGTTTGGAAAAACTAAGACATCCCCCTCACATGCATATAGTGACAAATAGACAACTCTTTCAGCCAAAGACTTTTTAAGTCATAATCACAGTTGTGTCTCAGTTTAAAGCCATGATTGTGTATTGTACATCTCACATTATAACACAGATAGAGGATGCCTTGTTCAGGCCTTCACTGCTTTTCTTCCTTGATTCTTTCTCTCACAATCTAAGTCCAATCCATCAGCAAGTTCTGTTGGAGATAGATAGATAGATAGATAGATAGATAGATAGATAGATAGATCGATCTCCAAAGTTCTCTTTCTATTTGTTTTTTTCATTTTCTTTTTTGTACTAGGGTTTGAACCTAGGGCCTTGCTAGGCAAGTGCTCCACCACTAAGCCACACCCACCTGGCCCCCTTTTTATTTTTCGTTTTGACACAGGACTTTGCTAAATTGCGTAGGCTACCTCTAGCTTCAAATTTAAAATACTCCTGCCTAAGCCTCCCAAGTTGCTGGAATTAGAGGCATATGCCACGGCACCCAGCTTCCAATTCAGTTTTCAAAATATGTCCAAATCTGACCACTTCTCACTGTCTCCACACCACATTCTTTCTCCAGGACCACTGTGAAAGCTCCTTAACTAATCTCCCTGCTTCCGTGCTTATGTTATTCTCTATATCATTGTGAGAATGATCTTTTGAAAACATAAATCAGATCTTATAATTTCCTTATTTAAAAGCTATAGGAATCTCATCAACTTCCTGACCATGGTCTACAGTGGCGGCCAGGTCTTTCCAGATAAGGGATGTGTCAACAAAGCACAGAAGAGAAGTATGTTTTGGACTTGCTGAGATGTTTGGTCAAATGGAATATGGTGGAGATAAGAAAGGGAGGAACTGGCAGAAGATGGAAGAAGGTCTAGAAAATAACCCAGATAGGATCATGGCTAAGCTGAAAGCTGCTTAAAGAAATGAATCTTTCCAGAGAGTCTCAGAGATGCAAAATAACCGCTAGAAGCAAAAGAGACTCATTATTTTGTGTCGATGGCATTTTCAAGTGGCTTTGACTTTTTAAAAAAAATTCCGATGAGGAATCTATTTTACTCTTTCAAAAGAAAGTCAAGATTATAGGCCAGTAACCCTAACATCAAGACAGTGGTTAAGAGGATGGCTTTAGAATCAAATTTGAGATTAAATCAAGGTCCTCTATTTATAAGCTATAATGCCATGGGCAAGTTCTTAAAAGTCTGTGAGCCAGCTGAGTGCTGTGGCACATACCTGTAATCCCAGTGACTCAGGAGGCTAAGGCAGGAGAATCATCAGTTTGTGGCCAGAGGCAGCCTGCACAACTTACTGAGACCCTGTCTTAGAATAAAAAATGAAGGGGATGGGGGTTACAGCTCCATAGAACAGCACTTGGCCATCATGCAGGAGTTCCTTAGTTCAACCCTTGAGTACTGACAAAAAAAAAAAGTCTGGAAGTCTCAGTCTTATGCAAACTACCTCACAAAGTGATTAAGAGAATTAAATGGACAATGCTTATTTTAGCACTTTGCACAGTATCTGGCACACAGGAGTAAGTATTCAACAAATGGGGATTACCCCATTATATTGATGATGATTTTGATTAAAAATTTATCTTTATAAACTGCCTCATGTATATTATCTTTATTAATAAACACTGACTGTGTCCCTTCCCTAACATAAATCTGGAGGAGTTGTTATTAGGTACCATCAAGTTGGTGTCTGACTCATAGCGACCCTATGTACAACAAGAAGGCAAAACACTATTGTTAGTACTTCTCTGCTATTCACAGGGTTTTCAATGGCAGATTGATTTTTGGGAATGGGCTGTCAGGTCCTTCTCCCAAGCCTACAGTATCTGGTGTTCCCAGGTGGTCTCCCATCCAAGTACTAACCAGTTCCAACCCTCCTTAGCTTCCAAGATCTAATAGGGTAGGATGTCACAGTGCTATGGCTGCAGGCATAAATCTGGAGTAAGTCTGTTAAATTTAAAAGTCTGGGGATATTCTGTGCCATTTCACATGGCACTGAGAGATACAAATAAAAGGGCACATACTTGTACTGGAGGCACTATCTGCTCTAACTCAAGTCCAGAAAATAAAAATATGTGAATGAAAGAATAATATCATTCGATGGAAGAATAATATCATTTTGCATTTGACTGCGTACAAATGTACTTATATACCCTCAATGCTTAAATATAAATATTTTTGTTATTACTGTTCAACATCATTTCTATATATGAGGCAAGGATTTCAGTTGATACTCAGTGAAAGACACCAGGATTTGAACTAACACTGATGAAAGCAATGTTGAACTTATACAGAGATAGTCTATATATTATACTGAATGAATAACTTAAAGAATTTTTCAAGGATGATCTTGGCATTATTCAATTTTGCCTTGCTGATTTTTAACCTTAACCTTAAGTAAGGTACAACTA
Source organism: Pedetes capensis (assembly GCA_007922755.1). NCBI lineage: Eukaryota > Metazoa > Chordata > Mammalia > Rodentia > Pedetidae > Pedetes > Pedetes capensis. The sequence goes on along the minus strand of VMDO01006128.1, from coordinate 91,533 downwards.
TTCTATTCATTGTTGTTGTTGTTAGGTGCCGTCAAGTCGGTATCCGACTCATAGCGACCCTCATAGGGTTTTCAATGGTTTCGGGATTGCCTTGGGAGTGGATTGCCAGGCCCTTCTCCCATTTTTGTGGTGCTGGGAATAGAACTTGGGACCTCAGAGACTGCAGCGCAGTGCTCTACCAACTGAGCTAAATCCCAGCCCCGTTCTATTCATAATATTATATAAATTATCCATAAGTAGTTAAGAGGGAGGCAGTACTGTATATTCTTCAATGCAATCCACAGCCTTTCAACAAATTTGTTGTTAGGTGCTGTCAAGTTGAGTCTGACTCATAGTGACCCTCATAGCATTTTCAATGGCTGATTGTTTCAAGATTGCTTCCTAAATGGATTGCCACATCCTTCTCCCATTTTTTTAGTGATGGGGATCGAGCCCAGGTCCTCAGAAAGTGCAGAGCAGCAGTCTACCAAGTGAGCAAATCCCAGCCCATCAACAGTTTTAGAGGAGTACAAAATCAAATGCAGATTAGAACTGTGTGCAGATCAAATGTGTTGTTGAGAGCTCTCAATGACCCAGCTCTGGACTGCAATTCCAATCTGCACATTTTCCTAATCTGTATCTGATTTTGTAGTGCTCTAAAACTGTGGAACGTGTGCAGATTACATTCAGGAATATATGGTAAATGGCTTGAAGCATGTAGTTGCTGTCAAAAAGTTTCACATTTAAATCCTAGCTATGCCTCTGAGAGCCTGTGCAAGTTACTTAATCCTTCCTTCCCTCTGTGTGCAAAGGTAGATGATAAACTCCATCTCACTGAGCAGATAGATGGGAGGGTGAAATGGAAATAATTTATATGAAGTTCTTAGCACACAACACGCATTCTACAAGCTACTTTTTTTTTTTTTTTTTTTTTTAGTTTTGTTACATCAAAATAGAGTAGAGCCTGCCGGGCGCAGTGGCGCATGCCTGTAATCCCAGCAGTTTGGGAGGCAGAGGCAGGAGGATCGCAAGTTTGAGACCAGAGGCAGTTTGCGTAACTTAGTGAGACCCTGTCTCAAAAAGTAAGAAAATGGGTTGAGGGTGCAGCTCAGTGGTCCAGCACTTGCAGAGCATGGAAGTGCGAGGCCCTGGGTTCAACCCCAGTACTGAAAAAAAAAAAAAAAAAAAAAAAAAAGTCGGGTCTGAAATATCTTCAGAATTGAAGAATTGGAGTCAAGAAAATCAATTGCTTTTGAAAGATTATAAATCTAAAATTCTATATAAAACAAGTTATTCCTATAATTGAATGTTCATACAAAGACTTATGTGAACAATGTTTTTATTATTTAACAAGAGAATATTTTGATTGGAACTTGAAAATTGCATTGTCTCAGGCCCATAAAGAGCACTGAAACTCCTGGGCTTGTGGACTTGTTTTCAGACCACTAATTAAAATTCCCAGGAATAGATCTATAGAAGAGTGGCTCTTATAAAGAGCAATTGACAGGCTTCATCCCATTCATCCAGCCATTTGACAAGGAAGTTTTTAGTACATATTTTGTCAACCAGAAGAGTTATAAAAGTCAAAAAGATATAGTCCCTACCCTCTAAGAGCACACCCAGTCTAGAGGCGAAGACAGACAACTAAAATGGCAATATAAGTGCAATGAAATAAAGTTATGAGAAGAGTAAGTTTTTTGGTGATGTAGGAACACACAGGAATACAACATCTGTGCTGTAGGACAAGAGGAGACTTTTTAGAGGAGTCTTTATATAAGCTGAAACCTGAAGCAAAAATAGGGATCATTTTGGTGAAGCAAAGAATGGATGGAGAAAGAAGTATATGAGACAGAGGGAATAGTGGTCACAAAAGCTCAGAAGCAAAAGATAGCAAAAATCTGGATATTGTAATTCAGTTGGTTTGCCTTTTATCTTGAAAGGGTACATGACTATTGTGAGAGTTAAATTGGCCTGGTATGAGCTAATGAAAAGTGAAGTCTTTATCCTGAGGGTAATGTGGACTCATTGAAAGATTCTAAGGGAGGGAAATAAAAATATAAAATCATGTTATAGAAAGGTCACTATTTTCATTATTATATTGAAGGTTCCAAACATGTCAGTTAGGAAAGAAAAATAAATAAAAGGCATCCAGATTGGGAAAAAAGAAGTAAAACTATCTTTGTTTGCAGATAAGATGATCTCATACATATAGATGATCCTTAGGAAGCAACAATGAAAACCTCTTAGAATAAACAAGCTCAGTGTGCTTCCAAAACACAAGATAAATATACAAAATAATTATATTTATGCACAGTAGCAATAAACAATCTGAAAGTGAAATTAAGAAATCAATTTTATTTACAATAATTTTAAAAAGAAAAAATAATTAACATTAATTTTTTGTGGTGCTAGAGATTGAACCCAGAACCTTGCACAACTGGGGAAGTGTTCTACCATTGAGCTACATCCCTAGCCCCAAAAGAGATTTAATACAGGTGTAATATTAATAACTAAAAACTACAAAACATCATTATAAATATAACAAGTGGAAAATATAAGCATAAATAAATGGAAAAAACTCATTCATGAATTAGAAGACTTAAAACTCTACCTGAGTATGGTGGTGCATGCCTATAATCCCAGAACTCCAGAGGCAGGAGGATTGCAAGTTCAAGGCCAACCTGGAATACATAGTAAGACTCTTTCTCAAAGCAAAACAAAAATAAAAACAAAAAATACTTAAAATGTTAAGATGGTAATACTCCCCAAATTAATCTACAAATTCAGTATAATCCTTATCAGAATCCCAGCTAGCTTCTTTAAAGAAATTGACAAGCTTATTCTAAATTTTCATATGAAATTTCAAAGAAATATGAAAATAAAGAGCAAGGTTGGAAGACTCAGACTTCCTGATTTGAAACTTAATATAAAAGTCAATAATCAAGACAGTGTGGTACTGGCTTGAGGAGAGACATAAGATTGAGATTTCAAAAATAAGTCCATCCACTGGTCACTTGAATTTTAACAAAGTTGCCAAGACAATTCAATAGGGAAAAGAATAGTCTTTTCAGTAAATAGTACTGGAGTAGCTAGATATCCACACACAAAAGAATGAAGTTGGACTCCTTCTCATATCATAATATAGACATTAACTCAAAATGAATCAATGAACATTTGCCCGTAAGACTATAAAATTCTCATGAGAAACTAGAAGTTTCTTAACTATAAAACTCTTAGAAGAAGCTGAGTGTGGGGGCGTACTCATGTAATCCTACCACTGGGAGGCTGAGGAAGTAGGATTGCAAGAATATGTAAGAAACACAACTCAAAAATAAAAAGATAAGTAACTCCATTAAAAATTGAACAGAGGCTGGGTCCAATGGCATGTGCCTATAGTCCCAGCCTTGGAGAGGTCAGGGCAAGAGAAGCACTTGAGCCCAGGAAGATCAGCCTGAGCAACATAGTAAGATTCTATCTCAAAAAAAAAAAAAAAGTTTGAAGCCAGTGCAGTGGCACATGCCTGTAATCCCAGCAACTCGGGAGGCAGAGGCAGGAGGATCACAAGTTCAAGACCAGAGGCAGTCTGCATAATTTAGCGAGAGCCTGCCTCAAAAAGTGAGAAAATAGGCTGGGGGTGAAGTTCAATGATCCAGCACTTGCAAAGCATGCAAGTGAGAGGCCCTGGGTTCAACCCTCAGTACTGAAAAATAAAAATTTTTTTTTTTAAATAAAGAAGCTGGATATGATGGCCAGCACACTTTTATAGCCAAGACTTCAGCCAGCCTGGGGAACATAGCAAGATCCCATCTTCTGGAAAAAAAGGAGAAGATGATGGAAGGAAAAGGAGAAAGAGAAGATGATGATTTGAATAGACATTTCTCTAAAGAGCATACAGAAATGGCCAAAAAGTACATTAAAAGATGCTCAGCATTGGTTATTGTTAGGTGCCATCAAGGTAGTCATTAGGAAAATGCATATCAAAATCACAATGGGATAGCACTTTATACCCACTAAAAGATAGATAGATAGATAGATAGATAGATAGATAGATAGATAGATATAAAAAAATTTTTTTTTGTGGTACTGGGGAGATGAACCCAGGGCCTCATGGATGTTTTTGCAAGCACTATAACACTGAGGCACATTCCTAGACCATTTTTTACTTTTCATTTTAAGACAGTATCTCACTAAGTTAGGCAGGCTTCCTTTGGCCTCAAATTTGCAATCCTCCTGCCTCCACCTCCCAAGTTGCTGAGATTATAGGCATGTGCTATCACACCTGGCTTAAAATAGCTATAATTTTTTAAATGAACAATTGAATATCTACATATAGAAGAAAGCAGTTGTTAATATTGTTGTAATATTCCAGTTTGGGCAAAAATATGAAGAAATTAAGCCCTCATATGCTGCTGCTGGAAATGTAAAATAGAGCAGCCACTCTGGAAAATAATTTTTCAATTCCTCAAAAAGTTAAATGTAGAAGTAACATATGTTCCAAGAATTCTACTCCTAGATATAGTGCCAAAAGAATCAAAAATATATGTCTAGAAAAAAGCTTGTGTATGAACTGCAGCAGCATTATGCATAACAGCCAAATTGGAAAAAAAAAAAAAAAACGTCCATTAGCTGATGAATAGACAAATACACTGGGTACCAAGGCACAGATCTGTAATCCCATTGACCCAGGAGTCTGAAACAGGAGGATCATGATTCTGAGGCTAGAGGCAGCCTACTTAATTTGACAAGAACTTATTGGAAAACAAAAGAATGAAGGACTGGGAGTACAGCTCAGTGGTAGAGTACTTCTATCACTGACAGCATTGTACTTCAGGATAGATCTTGAGATGTCCTTTTTGATGATAAACATGATGCCACTTCTCTTTGTTATTCCCATCATAGTAAGCCATATGATTATCTCATTCAAAATGGCCCATTCCAGTCCATTTTAGCTCACTGATGCATAGAATGTCAATGTTTATGAACTCCATTTCTCTTTTGACGATTTCTAATTTTCCTAGATATATACTACATACATTCCACATTCCAATTATTAATGGATATTTACAGTTATTCCTTCTCATATTGAGTTGTGCCCCATTAGCAAATGGAAGTCCCTGGAGCTTTACTCCATTCCCATCATTAAGGTCGATTCTACTTTGGGGAGGCAACTCTTCCCCAGTGATCTTTTGAGTGCCTTCCAACCTGGAAGGCTCAGTTTCCAGCACAATATCTGACAGACAAGTGGGAATCCAGATTTTTGGTTTCCAGGAGTAAGGGCCATGGTGATTTGGGAGTTACTGCTGATAGGGACAGTGTTTCTTTTGGGAGTGAGGAAATTTTTCTGAAATTAGATACTTATCAGGGTCATGTAACTCTGTGAATACATTAAAAACCACCTAATTTTACTCAATTTGGCTCCCATATGTTCCATCTGGTGACTGCCATGTGTATAGTCACCATTTATGTTGGTGAAAAAAATATATTTGCCATGAAAAGGTCATTGGTCTGACAAAATTCTATCATGCAATCTCCAGCATCATTTCTGTCACCAAGGCCATATTTTCCAACTACTGAGCCTTCTTCTTTGTTGCCAACCTTTGCATTCCAGTCACCAGTAATTACCAGTATATCCTAATTGCATGTTCAATCTATTTCAGATTGCAGGAACTGGTGAAAATCATCCTTGTCTTCATTTATAGTCTTAATGGTGGGTGAGTAAATTTGAATAATAGTCATGTTAACTGGCCTTCCTTGTAGACATATGGATACTATCCTATCACTGACAGTATTGTACTTCAGGACAGATTTTGAGATCTCTCTTTTTGATGATGAATGCCTCTCCATTTCTCTTTAATCTGTCATTCCTGGAATAATAGACCATATGATTATCTGATTCATTTTGTATTTAGGTTGTATTAAGGATTTTTATGTTTCACTAGGATTTTCTAACTGTCCTTTTTAAGGTCACCTCCCCTCTACTGCAATGATAACATTGTCTTTCCAAATAAATTATTGCTGCATGCCCACTTCCCCTATGTGTCTGTTAGCTTGTTGTGCTGTAGGGGCTTGCATGTTGCTGTGATACTGAAAGCTATGCCACTGGTATCTCAGATACCAGCAGGGCCACTCATAGTGGATAGGTTTCAGCTGAGCTTCCAGACCAAGACAAACTAGGAAGAAGGCCCCAGCAGCTCACTGCCGACACAGTTAGCCATTGAAAACCCCATGAACTGCAGAGAAGCACTGTCAGATATAGTGCCAGAAAAAGAGCCTGTAAGGCTGGAAGGAATTCAGGAAATGATGGGAGAAGAGTTGCCTCCTCAAAATAGAGTTGATCTTAATGATAGGAATGGAGTAAAACCCCTGGGACCTCCATTTGCTGATGTGGCATGATTCAAAATGAGAAGAAACACAGTGACTGCAACAGTGGGCTCAAACATGAAAAGATTATGTGCATGGAACAGTGTTGGGTAGTGTTTCATCCTGTTGTACACAGGGTCACTATGAGTCAGACCTGATGCAATAGCACCTAACAATGATATGCCCACTTACTTTATTTCCATTGGCCTTCACCACTATCCCCAAATGTTCATAGGAAAGTCTAACACATGACCCCTTAGTAGTCTGAAGCTCCTGCCAGAAAAGGGGTGGGAAATAGGTTGGATATGATCAGAACTATTCTGTACAGGCATTAGAACCAGTTGAAGTGGTAAGAGTTAAAGGTGAATAGTAATATAGTCCCAGGCAGAGGGATACACAAGGGTATGGCTTCACAACTCAGAAGTCACAGTTTTTTCAGGAACTCAATATCAGTACCAATGATGAGAGCAATCTCTTTGCTAGCTGTATTTATGATGTCATTTGAAAATATCAGAACCTCTGTTTTCACAGATCAACCAGATGAGTATTGAAACTATTTCCTTCTCTACCATGTCATTTTGGCTTTGGTTAAGCCCTTTCCCTTCTCTGCACCCAGAATCCTGCCTATAAAATGAAGGGACTATATTCAGTCTCTAGGATCCCTTTCAACTCTGACATATTCTGATATTCTGTTAACCATTATTCTTTATGAAACTCACAATACATGCTAGTGTTTTCCCAGGGCATGAGACCCTCTTGCCCACCTCTGTCTCTCCTCAAACACCCTTTATGAATTATGTTGAGCTCCTCTTGTTTAAACACTTAGAAAAAGGGCTCTGCTAGTAGGAGCTTTATTTTGCCCAACATATTGAAGAGAAAATTATGTAAAGGGCTTTGTTTTGTTCCAGCAAGTGAAACAATGGAATCAGAACAAACCAGAATGACATTTAGCATCATTTTGTACTGCCCTCAAGTGGTGATGGCCCAAATGTCTTTTCCTGGTTGCAGTTTAGGGAATAAAATATACTTTCAGAAGAGCTAATGGTGTCTACAAGTAGGCAAATCACAGGGGACCTGAGGTACAAAGGCCCTTAGAGACATCTGATCTAACACCCTCTTTAAAAAAAAAAAAAAAAAAAAAAGCGGGGCTGAGGCCCTGCTTTAATATCTTTTTTTTTTTTTTTTTTTTTTTTTTTTTGGTGGAGGGGAAACAGGATCTCATTCTGTTGCCCAGGCTGCCTTTGAACTTGTGATCCTCCTGCTTCAGCCTTCAGAGTAGCTGGGATTACAGAGGTGCATCATAACACCCAGCTAATGTCGCCAATCTTTAAACAGTTGTTTTGTCATTTTATGACCCTGACTCTTGCTCTGGCTTGGTTTTTCTGCCTGGAGTGCAGCTACTCAGACACTCTTGAGCAAAGAATGACCCTTCTCTATTGGGGATGGTCATCCTCTTTGATCCAAGAGTAAAACTTAAGGAGAGATACATATAGAACAGGGGGAGAAAAAGAAAACCCTTCTAGTTAGCCAGATCAGCTGCATCAACCCTGGTGATCAATGGGATAACAGATGTTGCAGCCAGATTGCCCTCATACCTTCTCTGCCACCATCACAGCATCTTTTTTATTCTTGCAGAGCTGAGGATGGAATCCAGGGCCTCTCACATGCTAAGCAAGCACTCTACCACTAAGCTACATCCTCAACCCTCAGTGTATATTTTCTTTTTTTTTATTGTCTTTTTTTATTTTTTCAATTTGTTTTCTAAGAACAAGAACATTCTGTTATATACCTACATACCCACCTAATAATATGATCAAATTCAAGAAATTTAAAACTGATATAATCTTTACATACAACTGTATTCAAAGTTCACTAATTAACCCAAAGTTCTATATGGCAGTTCAACTCCCTGTCTATGCTCTGATCCAGTGACTACTCCAAATCATGCATTACATTTAATTGTCATGATTCTTTAGTGCTCTTTAATCTAGAATCACTCTCTGGTCTTTCTTTCATTGTTACTTATAATATTCACATTTTAAAAAATACTTGCCAAGTGTAGAACTTCCCCATTTGGGTTTGTCTAGTGCTTCTGCTTAATTAGATTTACATTTTCTTTTTTGAGAAGCAGGCAGAAATGTTACCTGTGAGACTTTGTGTCTTTCTAGGTGCATCTGAGGAGAAAAATGGTGTCACCTGGGTCCATTATTGAATATGTTCACTTTGGATCAGATGGATATAATCTGCCAGGTTTATTCACTGTAAAGTTAACATGTTTTCCTATAAGTAAGTGAAAAACCTGTGAAGAGGTATTTTAAGAGCATGCAAATGTCTTGTTCCTCTTCAGACTTTTGCCCAATAGTCTCAACTTTCATTGATAATTCTTGTCTGAAGTAAAGTAAGCATTTTCTAACTACATCATCCATTTACATATTTTAGTTGGCATTGTACTATGACATTTTTCCCTTCTTATTTCTTTAAATATTTTATACTATCATCAGTATGTATACTCATGGAATCTTATTTTATTTACTAGGTTATAATCCATCACTGACATATTTTATATATTTTTAAATTTATTATGTTATTTTAATTTGTATGCATGTGCAGGGAGACTAGGGGGCTGAACCCAGGGCCTTGCACATACTTGCAAGCACTCTGCCACTAGGCTGCACCTCCTGACACTTTTTTATGTTTTATCTTGAGACAGGGTCTCTCTAAGTTATGCAGGCTGCCCCTGGCTTCAAATATGAGATCCTCTTGCCTCTGCCTCCTGAGTCCCTGGAATTACAAGCATGTGCCACCATGCCCAGCTTTCCACTGTCATATTTTTTAATGGTCAGCTTTTCCCAGAGGTGGCTAGTTCAAACACCTTCCAGCTGGTTTCTGTGTCCTTTTGACATGTCCCTACCATTTTTTAAGCATTTTCTTGCTTTTTTTAATAAGATGTTCCAGGCTCATCCTGTGTTTTCCCTATCTATTTCTGGAAAGCAGTCATTTGCCCAAAAAACTTCCCATGTAGTGGGGAATGTTATTTAAAAATCAAGATCTGGGCACCATATATGCTCATTGCTACTAGAGCATAATTGCTTCTGGGTCCTTTTATTAAACAGAGCCAAGAGGGCAGAAAGAGCTATTTAATTTAGTTAACTATTTTTAAATCATGAATTCAGTACTGGTACCTTGGATTTGAATTCAGTGCCAGAGGGTTCTTTATTTTTCTCTCTCCTTACACAGTGAGAACTCTGGTTTTCAGCATCAATATCTTTATTCAATTATTCAATGTTGTAATATACACAAAATAGTTTCAGAATTACTGTCTTCATTCTACTGCTGAAAGCAGCCTACTAAACAGTGTTCAAGATTCGCTTGTAGTTTTGTTTTTAGGATAAAGGTACATATTGAATGTATTGTGTTCAAAGATATTTGAACCTTTTTTTCTTTTCCTTCAAGGTCATTGTATTGCTTATTTAAATGTAGTTAGATTCATTTGTTTCTGTTGATAGCCAGTTATTGAATCCTTTCTATTCTTGTGGATATGATTTTCATTTTGAATATATAAAAATCAACATTGTTCCCAAATTCAAATCCCTGCAAAAAGTATTTGTGATATGTATTAGTTAGCTTGTGCCTTGCTGTGACAGAGAAACCAACCAAAACAAACTTACTGGAGGAAATGATGTAGAGGGTCTTAGTCCTTTGAGCTCAGGAAAGTGTGGCAGCTGGGCAGGCAGCAAGGCAGGCAGCAGACAGCCTCATGTCATGACAGATCAGGAACATAGATTTGCAACCAGTTCCACAGGTCCAGGAGAGGCTCCAAAGGCCTGCCTGCATGACCTACTTCCACAAAGCTAGGATCCCACCTCTCAAAGTCCCATAGCCTCTTTAAACAAGTGGCACTACCTGGTGATCAGGGGTTCAAACACAGGACTTTATGGGACATTTTAGATGCAAACTATAATAGGATGGTTCACAAATTTTTGGGTCATCTATGTATTGGAGTAACTCACATTTTCTGTGCATTATTCCAGTTTTAGTATATGTACTGTCAAAGTAAGCTCATCTTGTGGTAGATAGCTCATGTGTTGCTGTAACAGAGAACCTGACAGAAGCAGGGAGGTGTGGCAGCAGAGCAGGTATTGCACGGCATGTGGCATAGAGCCTCACAACATGGCACATCAGGATCAGAGAGCTTACTAGAACTGGGGGTCTGGGTAATATCTCCAAAGGCCTTGCCTCCCGTGTCCCACCTCTGCAAGGTGGATCCTGCTCCTAAAGGTCCATAACTTCCCAGGACAGTGCCACCAGACAGAGACCAAACGTTCAAATGTAGGACCTTTGGAGGTCATTTTATATTCAAACTGTAACACTCTAACTTCAGCCACTTTTATTCTTATGTAGGCCTCCTTCTTATTGAAACTACTCTTTGAAACTACTCATTAATGACCAATATTTTCTATTTTTGTCAAACTTGACCTTACCACACTCAGCTGACCACTCTGATTTTCTTGAAACATTCTCCTCTGTTTTTTTGTGATCCCATACTGTTTAGGGTTCACTCTCTCTTCACAAGCCTCTCCTCATTCTCCTTTTATATTCAGCCACCCTAAAATTTGCTGCTCTTCATGCCTCTTTTTGGTTCCCTTCTCTTCACTCTGTATTTTGTCTTCCCAGATGATCTCAACTATTTCCATCTTCAAATAGTATTTATGCTAATGATGTCCAAAATCATATCTTCATCCCAGACCTCTCTTCTAGTTTCCAAACTTATAACCACCTGCCTATTGACATCCACTACTAAAATCCATGGATTTCTCATGGAAATCTCAAGTGTAACATGTCTAAAATAAAACTAATATCCCTGACAAACCTGCTTCTCTGAGGCTCCTTTCTCTGAGTAAATGTCTACCTGGTTGCTCTAGCTGGAAACCTGCAAGTCATTCCTGATTCTTCCCTTTTCCACAACAATATCCATTCTACTTATAAAATATGAAAAATTCACCTCCATAATTGTGTCAAACTAGTCTATTCATCTCTCTCTCCATCACTTTATTAGTTATTTTTGTTTTGCTGTGACCAAAATATCTGACAGAAACAAATTGAGGGATGAAAGATTTATTTTTGCTTATGGTTTCAGAGGTGTCAGTATATCATGGCAGGTGGTAGAGCAGCTCACAGAGAGATGCAAAGAAAGGGGAATGCAAGCCCTCCTCTGGCTTTCTCCTTTTCCCCATTTTATTCCATATGGGTCCCCAGCTTATAGGATGGTGCAGCCCACATTCAGGGTGATTCTTCCCTCCTTAATTAATCCTCTCTGGAAACATCCTCACAGACACAGCCAGAGATGTGCCTCACTAATCTCCTAGTTGGTTATGAATCTAGTCAAGTTGACAATGAAGATTAATTGTCACAACCTCCATCATTTCATTCATCATCTCTCATCCAAATTAGCTAAATAACTGTCCTTTCCTCATCCTTTCTTCACCTTCTCCTTTTTATCCTGGACACATTTATTCTCTATGAAGTAGCCAAAATAACTTTTAAAAAACAAAATAATAATATGAGCTTAGCCAGTCATGGTGGCATATATCTGTGATTCCAGCACTTGGGAAGCTGAGGCAGGAGGATCTCAAATTCAAGACCAGCCTGGGCTACATAGCAAGACCCTGTCTCAAACTAATAGTAATAATAATTTAAAAATGAAATAGCTGATGTTTACTGAGTGTCTGTTATGTGCCAGGAACTGGTTTAACTACTTTACCTGTATATTTAATTTCCATAATGACTTCATAAGGAAAAACCTAAATCTGTCTCACTTTTGTAAATAAAGAAATTGGGGCACAGAGAGATTAAGTAATTTTCCCCAAGGTTATACAGCTGGTAAATGGTAGCATTCAGGTTTTAACACAGATGGATTCCTAAACCTTTAAGATTATCTGCCACACACTAAGCCTGCAGCTGTACCACCGTGGTGTCTGATCCCTTCAGATCTCAGAAGCTAAGCAGTGTCGGGCCTGGTAAGCACTTGAATGGGAGACTGCCTGGGAACACCAGGTACTGTAAGTTTGGGAGAACCCAGCAACCCACTCCCAAAAAACAATCAGCCATTGAAGACTCTATTGAAAACAGAGAAGCACTAACAATACTGTTTCACCTATTGTATGTAGAGTTGCTATGAGTCAGATACTGACTTGATGGCACCTAACAACAGCTGCCACCACACACTATACTGGATCTTGTCCCTGGACAGCATCAAATACTTCAATGGCTTCTCACTACACAGGAACTAGATTCCCAAGTCCTTACCAAAGCCTTCAAGGTCCCATATCCATGCTTCTTTTCCTTTCCTTTGCTCCATACATGTAGCTTTTCCTCCCAACTTCTTTGAATATGTTAAGCTCTTTTCTGCCAACAGTTAACACACATCCTCTACCTTAAATATTATTCTCTGGGCTCTTCAGATAGTTACTCCCATCTCATTATTCAGATCTATATTAGTTACTTTTGTGTCGTTATGACCACAATACCTGATAGAAATACTTTAAGGAAGGAATTATTTATTTTGGCTCATGGTTTCAGTCCATAGTGGCTGAGAAGGCATGGAAGATCAGGTGACAGGAGCATGTGGTGGTGGCTGTTCATATCACCAGGAAACAGAGCCAGACCAGAACCAGGAACCAGGTATAACTTTCAAAGGCCCACCCCTAGTGACCTACTTCTACCAACTAGGTCTTACCCCCTAAAGCTTCCACAGCCTCCCAAAATAGCACCTCCAGCTGGGGACCAAGCATTCAAACCTGAGCCTTTGGGGGACATTTTATACTCAAATCATAATAAGGTCTCAATTTAGTTTTCTGTTCAGAGAGATCTTTCACTTTGTTATTTCTTAATTAGGTTCCTTCCTGATATGTTCAGTCTCAGTCCTGTATTTGTTTTCTTCTTAGTCTATAAGATGATTTGTAATTGTTTATTTGCTTGTTTCCTTGTTTTGTCTTTATTCCTCACTGAAATTAAGTGCTATGAAGATAGGGGTTGTATCTTAGTTACTTTTATATATATTATTAGAGTCAAACACAGTTTTCTGCTCATAGAAGGAACTCTAGAATTGTTTGTTGCATAAACATATGTTATCTTTTTCTACTGTAGCTTCTGTCTACTCAACAATTTCTGCATCTTCCATCACTTTAGTTTGTCACAACCTAGACAACTTCATGGCCTTTCTCTCTTTACATGCTATTAGTTATAGTTTTTATTGCTGCTAATTGCTTCAATCACTTTGTTTCCTGATTCAGATTCCTGAGAGAGAAATGTTGATGTTTCCAACTCATTTTCAAGGAGCCAGGATACATTTGTAGGTGATTGGAAAACCTATTGGCTGCTTATTTTTGAGTCATATTCCCAGTCCCAATCCAAGCAGCCATGTTTGGGCATGATACGGGTGGGGATGGTCTGTAGAGTGCTGGCTTTCAAAAAGATGAGGAGTTAGGGGCCACATTTATTGACACTTGAGCACAAGTTGCAGCAGCAACTTGTTAACCAGGCCTCATTTACCTGAGAGTTGCTCTTGGAAGCAGGTCTTGTCTGTCACTGAGTTCAGTTTACTCTTTTTCTCTTTCTCTTTCTCTCTCTCTCTTTCTCTCTCTCTCTCACGCTCTCTCACTCTCTTGCTCTCACTCTCTCTCTGGGAGAATAGTAGACACAAGTTAAAATCCCTCACATTTACACAGAATTTCTAAAATGCAAGAGGAGGCCAGTATGGTTGTGCATGCCTGTAATCCCAGCACTTGGGAGGCAAAGTCAGGAAGATCCCAAGTTTGAGGCCAGCATGGACTACATAGTGAGTTCCAGGCCAGCCTGGGGTACATAGCAATACCCTGTCATAAATAAATAAATAAATAAATTAATTAATTAATTAATAGCAAGAAGAATATTTGTATCTGTCTGCATTTATACCTTCAGCAAACATGGAGGTAAAGAATATTGTTTTCATTTAACAAATAAGGAAATTGAGGCTGAGGGAGGTAAAGTGCCATACTTAAGGTCTGCCCCCCAACACAAAATAAGAGCCAGCAGTAGATGCCAGTTCTCTAGACTCCCACACATAGACTCCTTTCACTATATCTTGCTGCCCCAGTTCCTTCCTGGTATTGTTATTTTGAATTGCAATCCAAGAGATTTGTAAGGGTAAGCATTTGAATGTTCAATGAAATGTTTTAAAAGAGTTTGATAGTTTCTCATAAGGCAGCACTATAGGTGGGCTCTGTGGGCTCTGGGCTTTTATTATACACATATCAAGTACCTGAGTATTTATGGAGCACCAACCAAGTGCCAGGAACCTTGTTTTACATGTACATTCTGTATTCTACCTCACAACGTTTGTGTGAGACAGATTATTATTATAATTTACCACTATACAGATGAGGAAACTGAGATTTAAAAAATTAGGTCACTGGGCCAAAGTTCAAGATCTAGCAAATGGTAGTGCTGGCATCCTAATTTAAGTCTCTCTAATTCCAAAGCCCATTCTTACATTACAGTAGACTGTCTCCATTCTCTCTCTACTGTGCTGGCAGCCGTGTGCATGTTAGGCAAACACTGTGTCACTAAGCTATACCCCTGGCCCACTCTCTCCCTTCTCTTGATAAACTTTGTTAACTAGGTCACATTACTTAACTTATGTGTTCTTCCATTTCCTTATTAGTAAAATGAGAATATTAGTACCTAATTCATGAAATTATTATAAGCTTATTAGCAATCATGTGGTAAAAGAACCTATTCTAGCAAACATAGTAGGTACACTATCAGTTTAGTCTGAATCTAAATCACTCTTATGTGAAAAGAAGCAGACTTACCAACTCCAGTTGCCAATAAAGAATAGGAGTTCTCTTGTGAGGCCCCATCTTGTTGTCCAGTATTCCTAGTCCAAATTCTGAAGTCACAGGGCCTTGAGAGAAACCACAGTTATTTTCCAAGGAAACAGAGCAATTTAATATACTTAAGAATTGAGAAAGAATCTACCCTCAACTTAGTTATAAGGTTGTTGTTGTTATTAAATATTCAAAAAAGAAATTTGGGGCTAGGGGTCATGACATACACCTGTAATCTCAGCAACTCAGGAAGTGGAGGCAGGAAGATCATAAGATTGAGGCCAGAGGCAGCCTCCATAACAGAGCAAGACTTTGTCTCAAAGTCAAAAAAAAAAAAAAAGTGCTGGGGTGCAGCCCAGTGGCCCTGGGTTCAACTCCTAAGTACAACCAAAAAAAAAAAAAAGGAAAGAAGGAAGAAGAAAGAAAGAGAGAGAGAGAGAGAGAGAGAGGAAAGGAAGGAAGGAAGGAAGGAAGAGAGAGAGAGAGAGAGAGAGAGAGAGAGAGAGACCAACTTGAATTTGTGGTTGACAAGTTTGAGATTTCCTAGGCCAGGGCCTTTTTCATATAATCTTATTTAATACTTTCACAACTCTAAGAGGTAGATCTTCTTATGACTCCCATTTTTCAGGCAAGGACTTTGATACTCAGAGAATTTAAGTGACTTGACCAAGATCTAATTGATCTACCATCTAATTGATGGTAGAAAAGGAATTGGAACCCATTTTGGCACTATTGCACCAAACTTTTAGAGGGGTGCAGCTTTGGAGAATCTACTAACAAGTTACCTTGACCTGTGACTTCAGGACTTTGGATAGAAACTGACGCTCTGGTTAAACATGATCCTATGTCTCACCTATTATTCATTTTTCTCAGGGAAGGAAAATCATTAGGACAGTTGAGGAAGAATACTAGCTAGGATGTCTGCAGGCCTACCACTCTGGTGTCTGATCTCCTTAGATCTTGGAAGCTAAGCAGGGTCAGGTCAGGCTAGTACTTGGTTGGGAGCTTGCCTGGGAATACCAGGTGCTGTATACTTGGGGGAGGGACCCAGCAGCCCACTCCTGAGATAATCAGCCATTGAATACCCTATGAATAACAGAGAAGCAATGACAAAAGTGCCAGGCAAGGCACAGTGTCAGGTAGTGTTTTGTCTGTCGTACATAGGGTCACTATGAGTCAGATCCAACTTGACAGCACCTAACAAACAACAACAACTAGCTAGGGTGGGACTTCCCCTCTCGCAGCACAGCTAAATATCAACATCTAAATAAATGACAATAATACCACATGATGCATGCAAAAGTAGGGATAATGACTAGTCTTTACACAGCTCTTTATAATTCATAAGAGACCTTTATGTCTCTTACCAAATTTCCTCTTCATATCACCCCTTTGATATAGGTGTTATTGTTCCCATTACACAGATTAAGAAATGGAGGCTCAAAGAAGTATATTTCATATGAAAGAAGAAGCAGACATATATAATTTTATGGTCTCCACTTCCCCTTCTTTTGGTGCTGGTACCCTGTGTTTTCTTTGGTGTTCAAATACTTTTGCTTTAGCCAACAATGATTGTATCAACATGAACACATGGTACTTAACTTAGAGTCAAGCTTAGAGCTTTTGTTTGGGCTTTTGTTCAAACTATTGAGAGGCAAGAACTCTCTTAAATTCATGGGTGAGAGTCTGAAATTAAGGGCTGGCTCTGTAAAAAAAGAAATATGAACTTGGTATGGTAGCACATGCTTGTAATCCTAGCTATTTGAGAGCCTGAGGCAGGAGGATCACACGTTCAAGGCCAGTCTGGGCAGCATAGGGAGACCATATCTCAAAATAAAATAAAAAAGGGCTGTGGATGTCTTTCAGTGGTAGAGTGCTTGATTAGCATTCACAGGGCCCTAGGTTCAATCCTCAGTACAGCAAAAATAAAATAAAATAATAAAAAAGTCTAGATCTTAAACCAGCAGAAGAAAATTCAGTCTATCCAACAGAAACTATAGATATAGATAAAAATTAAAAAAGAATGTATAGTAAGTGGATGTGTTGGGGCTCAGAAAGCAATACCACAAAGTATGGTGCTTTGTCATGCCAAGTACTTTGAATTGATGGACATTGGAAGAGCCTCAGAAGCAAATTCTCTGTCTCTGACCTTTACCTTCCTATCTCCTATCCCTCCATCTCCCCTGAAATTAGTCATAGAAACCAGAAAGCCACTTCCCAAAGGTGAGTCATAGAAACTCGACATATTACCCTAATCTTCCCCACCCTTTCTGTGTAAGAACTGTTGGATAGTAGGTCACCAAGGGCCTCATTCCAAAAGGATCCCACCCCATAACAGAGAGGGCAAGAAGAATCTGAATAGACAGGCCTTGCTGGGTTTCCTTTCTCAATCTATTACCATTAACTCATACCCTTTGCCCAACCACATTTCTACTTGACTGTCCATTCTTCATTTAACCTAGGCATAAAAATACATAGTTGTCTTTGAGTCTTTGAGTGTTCATTTCTCAGGATCCTGTGTCATGTAAATACTTTTTGTTGTTTTTGTTTGTTTTTGAGACAAGGCCTTGCTGTGTAGCTCAGGCTGCTCTTTCATTTGCAATCCTCCTGTCTCATCCTCCTGAGTGATATAGATCTTTGACCTTAAAAATATGTTATGCTTTTCTTTTAATTTGTCTCTTGTTACAGGGGTGTCAGTCCTGACTCATATGATGGGTAAGAAAAGGTATCATGTCTATTAGCACCTAAATTTTAATATACAGTAATTATATTAAGTGAAAGTATGAATTTTTAAAAATTATACCAAACAATGAGACATACTTAAAACATAAAAAACCAGAAATATCAAAAATAGAAAGGTACACCAGGAAAATATGAAGTGGATTGTGATCTTAATATCTGTTAAGGAAGAATTTTAGTCTTAAGAGATCAAAAACAAAGTTATTATATATTAATTAAAGAAACAGTAGACATAGATACAACAGGCAAAACACATGTATGCACATAATCATATAGATGTTAAAATATACAGAACTTACAGGAAGAAATAGATGTATTACTATAGCTAAAAATTTCAATATCCTCCTCACAAAAACTGATACATCATGGCTTGAATAGTATAATTACCACATTTATAATTCTACATTTTATTCAGTAGTAAACCTACGATAATAAAATACCATGGACCCAAAGTCATACTAGCCAATCAACAAATGATCACAAAACTGGAAGGAAATATAATAAGTATTGTACAACTGTCTCTAGGTTTTGGAATAATAAGAACTTGTGACTTTCTCCTTCATACATACATTTACTCCAAATTTTTTACACTGAACATCTACTATTTTTGAAAATTAAATGTATAATCTGAAATTTAAAATAAAATCATCTGGAGGAATATGTTTCAGTGGCAGAATATTGATGTTCAGTAGATAAGTCTTGGGAAGAAACACAAAAATATTTTTAAGTCTGTGTGCCAAGTGAATGGAACGATGCATGTATTTTTTTCTCTATTTAAAACCTTAATTTCTGAAATAATGTCTGTATAATCAATCAAAATGCAAAAGAAGCTGGGCACTATGATATACACCTGCAATCCCAGCAACTCGGGAAGCTAAGACAGGAGGATCACAGGTTTGAAGTCAGAGGCAGCCTGCACAATTTAGCAAGACTCTATAAAAATAAAATATAAAATAAATAAAAATAAATAATAAATAAAAATAAATAAAAATAAATAAAAAATAAAATAAAAATAAAAAAAGAGCTGAGATCTCAGTGGTAGAGCACTTGCTTAGCATATGAGAATACCTGGGTTCAATGCCCCCAGAACTAGGCGGGGAGGGAAGCAAAGGAAAAAGAACATTTAGCAAAGGTGGAAGCAGCATCCTCAAAAAAGAAAAATCAAATGGATCATTTTAATTTACTCTTCTCTCAAAATTCTGCATGAAAAAAAATCAATATCTTTATATGGAGATACCAAAAATTTGTAATAGCTGCTAGAGCATACATCCAGTCAATCACAGCAGATTATTTGTAGTAGGCAATGCTCATATTAAACTGACATCCCTATAGATTACTCCAGGCACTGGCCCTGTAGCCCCAAGACAAAATGTTTAGACTTAGCTCCTGAAGCCTAACTCTTTTTCACAATGGGAAAACTCTTCAGTTATAGAAGTTGGTATAAAGTCAAGCTTCCAAAATATTCCAAAGATTTTTCCTAATATTTAAGACCCAGAAACTGTATCGGGTACCACCCTATAGGAAGGAAGGAAGAAGCAGTTCTTGCTACTTGTCCCTGACCTCACTACCCCACTTCCAATTATCCATATTTCTTGCTCTGACTCTGAAATCTGGTCCACACTTCCTCTTTTCCATCAGACTGACTCTTGCATTCTTTGAGATCTGGCTGAAATGTCACTTTCTTCCTGAAGTCTTCCCCGAAACCACAGGCAGAGTTTTTATTCTTTCCAACTAACATTTAATGAGCACCTACTCTGTTTCAGATTAATATTTGTAGCCCTGTGCTATGTTTTACTGAACTGGGTGACAATTGTGTCTGGGCCTGATTCCCTGGCTATTGGATATAATTAAAAAAAAAAATACATGCCTAAAAGTTCATTTCTTCCATGTAGAATGCTGCCTACTCTATGTAGTCAGAAGTAGTAGATACTCAACAGCCAGGTGCAGTGGAAGGATAAGCTTTCAAACCAGATGAACTTGGGTTCAGATATTGCCCTGCCTCTTAACTGATGACCCCGAGCAAGTGACTCTCCTTTCTGAGCAGTCTCTGCATCTGTAAAATGAAGATAATAATGGTATTCTCTACAATGACTGCTGTGAGGATTCTAAGAATACATTGTAGGAGCTCCACAAATTCATGGGAAAGTGCTTTCTAATCTGTAGAGAACTACAAGAATGCAAATGATAATGATGTTTTGGGCAGGTGATACAAAAACGATATATACAAGACCATTAAACTGTTGGGTGCTGGGGCTCACTCCTGTAATCCCAACAATTCAGGAGACTGAGGCAGAAAGATCACAGGTTTGAGGTCAGAGGCCGCCTGTGTAAATTAGTGAGACCCTGTCTCAAGATAAAATAATAAAAAATGGGCTAGGGGTTCAGCTCAATGGTAGAGCACTTGCAAAATATGTGCAAGGCCCTGGATTCTACCCCTAAGTACCACACACACACACACACACACACACACACACACACACAGACCACTAAATTTGTAAACAATGAACAGTTATGTAAAAATAAGGGCACAGAACAGTAGAGAAGCAAGATGACTTTTCAGAGGAAATCTGATTTTGTTTTTAAGTGCTTGCTATATTTTGAGGTGGAAAACATTGGGCACAAGTACAAACATCAGCACTGCTCAGTAAATACTAATACAGATATCTAAATAAAATCCCTTGGTGTACTGGGTTACATTAAAAGTGAGGACTAAGTTTATACAGAAGCTTATTTACTACTAACTGTCATAACAAATGTCATAAAACACCATGATAATGATAGTAGATATAGCTACTATTTTTTGACTGTATATTTATATAAAGCATTTTACTCTAATTACTCATTTAATCCCTACAACAACCTCATGAAATAGAAATTATCACTCCCTTTCCACTAACAAGGAAATAGTCTCAAGAGATGATGTGGCTTGTCAAAGGTTCTATAGTGCAAAAGAGAGGGGCTAAAATACAAACTCAAAGTTTATTTAAAAGAGCAAGTTATTTTGCTCCCCCAGTTTTACTAACCTCATGAACATTTCTCTTTCTAAGCACCATCATTTGTTTTTTAGCATAATCATTTTTTTCCCCAATTACAGTTCATCTTTCTGGTCAACATGGACTTCTTCATTTTTACCCAGAAATGCTCTTTCAGCATCATCTTTCTGCATCTGCCTGTCATTTCCTGACTCCTCATCAGGATCCTCTTCACTGTCCTCTTCATAAAGTCCCCAGATGTCATCTTTCTTTTCTTCCTCCTTTTCCTTTTTCCTCTTGGCCTCTTCTGCCTGCTTCTTTTTTTCCATTTCTTCATACAGTTCTCTCCATTGTTTCTCTATGTCCTGTTTAAAATGTGGAATATCAAAGTAATTTACAGATGGTATAAATAAAGTTAACCCACTTTAGAAATGACTGGAGTCTTCCTATGGTCTTCAATATTCCCAGGAGAGTGTTTATTTACACACAAATTTTCAGTATGTATGGGATGGAGAGAAATATGCATCTGTATGTATGTGTGTATAATTTGTTCATAAATACAATTGACTCAGATTCATCAAATATTTATCAAATGCCTATTGCACTAAGCACAGACTAAACAATCTACGTGCATTATTTGTATTCCTCACAGCAATGCATGAAGTAAGTGTTATTCATCTCACTTTCTAAATGAGAGATCTGATGTTTGGGCTGGCTTGCTTGCTTCCTTGCCTCCTTCCTTCCTTCCTTTCTTTTTTCTTACTTTCTTTCCTTCTCTATTTTTTAAAATTATTTTTATGTTTTTGCTGTACTTGGGGGTTAAAGGCAGGACATCTCACATACTTTGCAAGTGCTCTACCACTGGGCTATACCCCGAGCCCATTTTTTTTTATCTTGAGATAGAGCCTTGTTAAGTTATGCAGGCTGCCTCTGGCCTCAAACCTGCCATCCTCCTATATCCGCCTTCTTATTGTTTCTGAGACTAGGTCTTATTATGTATGCCAGACTAGCCTTGAACTTCAAATCCTCCTGCTTCTGCCTCCTGAGTACTGGTATTACAGGCATGCACCACCATGCTGGACTTGTTTTGCTTTCTTTACATATTTCTTGTTGCTCTCCTCAAAATGAATATAAGCGTCATGAGGACAAAAACTTCTCTTTTATTTCACTGCTATATTCCGAGCAACTACCACAGTTCTTTGAATAGATCTTTGGCAAATATTTATCAAGGGAATTTATGGTTTAATAATAATAGCTATCATGTGCTGAGCACATGCTATAGACCAGGAACTTACAAGATAGTTGCTATCACTATTCCCAATGGAAGAATGAAGAGATATTAAATAACTTGCCCAAGTTCATACAGCTAGGATGGAGCTTGGATTTGTATCTGAGTAGTCTAACTCTAAAACTCATAGTCTTATCCAGTATGTAATAATGACTTAATAAAACAATATTAGAGGGCTGGGGATGTAGCTCGGTGGTAGAATGCTTTCCTCACATGCCAAAGGTCTTGGATTCTATCTCTAGCAACACACACACACACACACACACACACACACACACACACACACGCAAATAACCCCAAAGTAAAACAAGATAAAGATGGATTAAAAGGTATTTTTAAAAGTCTAATAACTTTTCCCTTGTACCCATGATGATTACTTCAACAATTTTTGGAAATAAAATTGTGTATGTATATGAGCGCTTGAGCTTGTGCTTTGTTGATGCTCTAAGCATGAGCTTCCTGTCAGATGATCAATCCCTGGCTACAAACCTGCTTGAATGGACCTTCCTGGAGAGCCAAGAGAACAGGAGAGCTGGTACAGAGCACTACCACTTCTTTCTTTCTCTAAGCCATCCGTCCAAAATGGGCTCAGTGGCTGCCTTTTAGATCACCACATTGTGATTGGGCAGTGTGATGCACAAAAGGAGTATGAGTTGAGGATTCAAATTCAACTCAATAAGTTAAAGTCTGAGTGCAACCGTGGGCAGTTTAGACTCTGAATCTCAGTTCCTACATATGAAAAATGGAAGCAATAATATCTATATTGCTAAGTCATCTTAAGAACTAAATGAGATCAATTTTGCAAAGTGCTCACAGAATCACAAGTACAAAGTTGTAAATGTCCAACAAATGTGAAGTTTTTGTGCCACCTTTCAAAGCCATGTGGCCAGAAATGGGACAATGACTGTGAGTCTGATTTTGAAAATGCAAATAAAAGTGCACAATGAGGAGTCAGATATCTGGGATTCAGGGAGGGGGAACATTTTACCTTTCTTATTCCCCATGTGTTATTTCCAACCTCTTCAGCAAACTCTTCATCATTTGTAAGAAGAAAATTGTCAAAGATGCTACCTGATTTTACCTGTTGAAATAAAAGCAATGGGATTTTTAGAATTAGATACATAAATGTTAAAGGGCTTTAAAATCACCTGGAGGGGCTGGAGAAATAGCTCAGTGATAGAGTATGTGCTTAGCATATACAAGCCCTGGGTTCATACCCAGTACACACGCCCACGTGCATACACAAATTCACCAGGAGGCCCTTGCTAAATGCAGATTTCCCACAGGTGCAAAGAAGGCCACACGTGCAGAAATTTTAATCAATAATGAAACTTGGGGGAAGGAATCCAAAGGTTATTAATAATACACTGGGTCCAGAAGGCTGTATGCTTTAGCTCATATGCTCTAGAAAGAAGTTAATTTACTATTGCTCAAGATTCTATGCTCTTTCAAGCCTCTGAATGCTCTACTAGAGGGCTTCAAAGAAACTTTTACCACTCTGCTAGCCTCCACATTGTGCTCATTGGCTCTTGCCCCAGTTCAGATTGACAAATCCTACTTCTGATCTTGTGATGGTGCTTGTATGTAGATGCCTTTCTTTTCTTTCTTTTCTTTACAGATGGTATAAACAAGGTTAACCCACTTTAGGAAAAAAAAAGAAAAGAGAAAATAAAAGAAACTTTTTTTTCTTTTTGTAGTAGTTGGGGTTTGAACCCAGGGCCGTGCACATACTTTGTAAGTGGTCTACCCACTGGGCTGCACTCCTAGTCCATTTTTTTATTTTTTATTTTGAGTCAGGATCTCACTAAGTTACATAGGCTGCCTCTGGCCTCAAACTTGAGATCCTCCTGCCTCAGCCTCCTGAGGCACTAGGATTACAAGTGTGCATCACCATACCCAGCTTATAGATGCCATTTTTAAGATTCTCTCCTTAATATAATCTGAAGAACTAAACATAGAGAAAAGTTTTGATGAAAAATGCAAGCAAAATTTAGATTCTCTAAAACTTAGGGAGTCCTTTACCACATTTCTCTATTTTATCAAAATAATATTTTTGGTATCCCAAAACAATCAACCATTGAAAACCCTATGAGAGTTGCTGAGTCAGACCTGATTCAATAGCACCTAACAACAACAACAACAACAACAACAACAACAACAACATTTTTGGTATTTACTATTAAAGAAAAGGATGAATTAATGTAATATTTTCAGCATTTGTTTATTTTGTGATAAAGGAATAGAACAGAAAACTCATAGGGTATGGAATCAAGTAGACAACCTCAACAACATACTTCATCCTATGACCTTGCAACTCAACCCTTCTGAGCCTATTCCCCGTTGTTCATTTCCTCTCTCTCTCTCTCTCTTTCTCTCTCTCTCTCTCTCTCTCTCTCTCTCGTGCATGTGCACTTTTTTTTTTTCCTGTACTGGGGCTTGAACCCAGGGCCTCGTGCTTGCATGCTCTGTAAGTGCTGGACCACTGAGCTGCACCCTCAGCCCATTTTTTTACTTTTTGAGACAGGGTCTCGCTAAATTACACAGACTGCCTGTGGTCTTGAACTTGCGATCCTCCTGCCTCTGCCTCCCGAGCCGCTGGAATTACATGCATGCGCCACCACCCCCAGCTGTGCATGTGCACTTTTAATGTATTTTAATTTATTTATTTTTGGCAGTACTAGCAAGCTGAACCCAGGGACTTGTACATACTTTGTAAGTGCTCTACCACTGAGCTACACCCCCAGTCTCCCCTTTTTTATTTTTTCTCTTGAGACAGGGTCTCACCAAGTTTCACAGGCTGCCTCTGGCCTCAAATTTGTGATCCTTCTACCTTCACCTCCCAAGTCACTGTGATTACAGGCATGCACTACCATGTCAAGTCTAAGACTATTCTCTTATAAGGAAATCAGGGAAAATAATACCTCCCTGGTTGTTGTTGTTGTTGTTAGGTGCCGTCGAGTCGCAGTGCTCTACCCACTGAGCTAAATCCCAGCCCCAACTCCCTGGTAGTATGTTTCAAAAGGAGCAAAGGGAGGGAAAAATCTGTAATTTTTTACTTTGACCATATGTTAAATAAATCATCAAGTCACTTTCACTGGAGCAATTGTGTGACCAAGAGAAATTTTGCAGCATGAGTTATGGGGTGCTCCTCCCCTGGGCTTTGAAAACTTCTGCCATACTCTTCTGTGACCAAAAAAAAAAAAAAGGTTTTCATATTTTTGTTTGTTTGGTTTTGATTTTTGTTTTTAATAAGACAGCCTTTTTATTTGGCTCACATCACTCCACCAACCCTTCTTCCAGAAGAAAAGCAAATGACAGAACAACCACTTAGAAAAGAGCTTGTTATTTTTCTCTAAGTCATTTTTTAAAATTGGTTTGTAAAATTCCTTATTCAACTGTAAGTATTTTCTGACCTTTGGGATTTTTTTTTTTCTTTTGAATTGTCAGCAATTTTGCTTAGAAAACTTCCTGTTTGTTGGCTGTCCCAGTTTCCCTACTTTAAAGAGAATGTTCTTAACCTCGTTGTTCTCTTTAGTGATCCGTTGTTTCCACCCCCTTGTATTAAATTCATGTGTTACCAGGGTTCTGGCCCTACTTCCTAAAACTTACTGGTGGGTTAATTTTGGTCTACTGATCTCTCTGCACTTACATGTTTTCATCTGCAAAATGGAAGAAAATATACCTTCCCTGCTTTCTTCATATAATTAGGAGAAAAGAACACATGAGGAAGAGCTTTGTTATCTTGTAAAACACAAAATGTTAAGGAATTTTTGCCAAGTTAATTCATTGAAAGTTACCTGATTTCTTGTGCTATCTCACTTGGATCATAAAATGGAAAAGAGTATAGATTTTTTTAGCTGTGAGACTTTGACAACTTAAGTTACATCTGAGTCCTTAGTTTTCTCATTAGTAAAATGGATATAGAGACTGCCAGTGTAGCTCAGTGATAAAGCATGTGTGAGGCCTTGGGTTTGATGAAAAATAAAAAAATAAAAAAATAAAAATTAAAAACTAAAATAAAAAAGACATGGCAAGTCCTACCCTCCTGGCCTCATAGAGCTGTGGCACTGAACACTTAATGTAGGAGGTATCAGTATGCTTTGCATTACAGCTAGGCTATACTCATTTTAGGGCTGGGGTTTAGCTCAGTTGGTAGAGTGCTGCTCTGTGCTCTCTGAGGCCCTGAGTTCAATCCCCCACCCCAGAAAAATTGGAGAAGGACCTGGCAACACATTCCTGAAACAAACAGCCATTGAAAACCCTAGGAGGGTCAGTATGAGTTGGACCCAACTCAGTGATACCTAACAACAACAATACTCATTGCAATTTGTATTACTATTCTTCAAAGATCATAAGGCATCCCAATGGAAGAAAAGAATGTTCTCTTTGGTTCTCTGCCATTTCCTCCCAACCTTGCCCTGACCAAAGAATGCAATCAGTTCAAACTGAGGGGAGGGGGAAGTAAAAGGATTGGGTTTGGAGGTATCAGAACAGGGAGGAGTCAGGAACTAGGCAGGTAAATCAACTGGCTAGGCTGGGAAAGGGAAGGGGGTAGGAGGGCAGCTGGGCTTGCAGAGTATCTGATGGCTGGAAACCAGGTGCTCAGGAGGGACAGGTAAAGGAATGCTGATCATTGCCATGCTTAGTTGCTTGGCTTTTACAATAAGGTACAGAGACTCTGGTAAACTGGATGTTCTGGATTGGAAGAACGGGGAGGGTGGAGTAGAACCCAGAATCCCAGACCTAACTAGAAGTTAATGGGAAAGAATACCTGCACGGACAATGTCAGCATTGTGTAGAATTATATCACACACTCACACATACACACGATAAAAAGATAATGCTGGTGTTTTACAAATGTAGTATCTTGGGCTTCATCCTCGATCAGAATCTGCAACTAAGTGGCTCATGCAAAGTCTTCAGTACAGTGCTTTATACATGGTAGAGACTCAGTAAATTTTAGCTCTTATAATTAATGAGTAAAATTACCCTCATCTTATTTTATTTATTTTTATTTTTTTGAGACAGGGTCTCACTATGTGGTCCAAATCAGCTTCTAATTCGTGATCCTCCTGCTTCAGCCTCCCATTTACTGGAATTATAAGTTAATTACCCCTATTTTAAAGGTGAGTAGTTTGAGGCTTAGAAAGATCATGACTTATTCAAGCCTGTCATTTCCAGTGTGAAGCTCTTACCACTTTGTAAAAGCTAGAGGAGCTGTTGATCCGTGCTTCTAGCCTCAGAGAGCTTTACCTGCCAAAGGTCCAGGCCAAGAACACTGATGTTATAATAGTGACAAATGGTGGGGTCAGGCTTATATTCAGGGTTATCTATTTCTGGATGAATCCACTCCCCCTGGTAATTGGGATTGTCAATGATCCGAGGTTTCCATTGTCCCTAAGCAAAGAATCAAGAAAGAACATGTCATTAACATTTTTCCATTTTTCCAATCTCATGCAATTAAAAAAGGTCAGTCAATTTACCAAGACAGCTTGTAGTAGACATAAGTATTCAGAGCAGGATTCCTGGACTTCTTTCCTTTTCTTTGAGTGAATGCATAAGATTCTTCCAAGCTAAATGACAATGAGGCAGGGACCTATTATAAGCCCAGCCCCATTTGTGCATGAGTTCGTTCAAGAAGTTAGGGAAATATAGCTTCTCAGAGACATTATCTAAGTATCTTGGCACTTATGGCCATTCCCTTCCTGGTGTGTGGCACAGGAAACTGGCCAAATAAAATGCTTGTCTCAGTCAGGGTTTTTGCTGGACCATTTGTCAGTTGATTCCTTCACTTCTTCTTGCCGGTCAGGTGTTAGCCCTTACAAGAAGTTCCCCTATCCCCTACACCTTGGTCTCATGCATGTCCTACCCTTTCTACTTCTGGCCCACTTCTGAAACGTCCAGTTCCTGACCCCAGTCCCATTTCTTGTTTGGACCATGCTTCTTTGGCTGCTTCCCATGCTCTGGGCAAGCTCCTTGCCCAGGACTGCCTGGACCTCTACCTCTCAGCAGTGGTTTTACCAACCCCCCTTCTCCCAAGAAGGCACATCCCTGAAAGCAGGGCTTAGGTGAGGCCAGTCCTATTTAGGGTAAGGAGGGAAAGGAAAATGACCACCAGATCTCAGAATTTCTGTTTTATAAATTATAACTTACATCTCTCTTATCTTATTTCTCATACCCATTAGAACCCCTCCCTCACCTTATACTTTACATTTGGTATCAGGGGTCCTTCCCACTCCCCATCCATTGCCTCATTCCAGTCATCCGGCTTCTTGGCTTCTGGGTCTGGGATGTACTCAAAGTCTTCCCAGTCCTAAAATGAAATGTTCCTTCATGAGGACTGATGTGGTCTGGGATAAAACTAGGGTCCCAAGAGCAGCCAAGGAGAACTGGCACCCTATGCCTACTGCCCTCCAGCTCACTTTTATGAAGGCCCAACTCAGGACTCTGCAAACAGGCCTTTAAGCAACTCCAAACCCACCAGCATGCTCACTATCACTCTGATACTGAGTATGCTAAACTTATCTCTACAGGAGAAGGACATGGCAATCCACACATAAAACAATCCTGACACATCAGCCATTGAAAACCAAGGGTCACTATGAGTCGGACCTGACTTAATGGCACATAACAACAACAACCCTTGTCTCCAACCTCACCCTTCTCTCTGTCATGTGCCCTACTATGTTTTGGGTGTGGTTTGATTCAACTGAAACTTAATTGACAATGTAATTGTATTGAGAAGTATTGCACTTCTGGAGACAGATTAGCCAGACAAGTATCTAGTAAGACTATAGCCTCTAGGATTGTTGTTGTTGTTAGGTGCCCTTAAGTCATGTCCAACTCATACTGAGTCTCATTGGGTTTTCAATGGCTGACTGTTTCAGGATTGCCTCAGGAGTGGATTGCCATACCTTTCTCCCATTTTTGGGGTGCCTGGAATCAAACCTGGGACCTCAGAGACTGTAGAGCAGTACTCTACCGACTGAGCGAAGTCCCAGCCAAGCCTCTAGGCTAGGGCAGGCATACTGCCTATCTCAGGAAGCTAAGCACTGCCAAACTAATCAGTTTTCATCTTCCTCTGGTCTACTCTGCTGGGGACACAGAGACCTGCAGCCTCTCTACTCTCCCCAAGCTTTGAGCCAACATCAACTGCAGCAGTTTTCACTGGGTTTGGGTTCAGGTTCAAGTTCAGAAAAATTTTTTCAAATGCTTGAATTGGAACAGGTTCAGAGTTTGGGTTTGGTTTGACACCCTACTATCTACACATAGGACTTAAATCTATGGATATATATATATATATATATATATATATATATACACACACACACACATATATATGTATATATATATATATATCCCCCACGAGGATCACAAGTTAAAGGCCAGAGGCAGCTTGCACAACTTAGCAAGACCTTGTCTAAAAAAAAAGTAAATAGAGAGGCTGGGGGTGCAGCTCTGTGGTAGATCACTTGCATACCATACACAAAGACATGGGTTCAATTCACCAGTACTGAAAAAAATCAATGAATATGCACCATACACTCCTCATATCAATAACTTTAAGGAGACATAGGTTCAAATCTTGGTCCTAATGTCTGCATGCTTGGGCAACTTATTTCTTGTTTCATTTTATTCATTTATTTATTCATTTATTTATATATTTATTTACTTATATATTTATTTTTAGACACGGTCTTACTAAGTCATTTCACTTTCTAAGTTTCCTTACTCATGAAGGGAGGATAACACTATTCATAGAGGTTGCCAGGATTACTAAATCTTCAACAAGTGTGAGTGGCTGCCCTTCCCTTTATGCCTCTTCGGACACCAATGTTTAGCTGGACACCTCCTTGAGGATTGGTGCCCCAGTCTCTGCTCCATCATTCCCAGCCTCTTCCTCTTATCCCCACAGATGAGTTCCCACCCAAATACCCTCTGACCTCAGGTTTCTTATCTTCAGGATCCTCTATTTGCTGTCGCTCATCCCATTTCCTTGGTTTCCGGGCATAGGGGTCTTTTATTTTTCTGGGAGGCAAGAAGTTCCAGTCATCCTCCAGTTCCCCAGCTGCCACTTGCTGGTTGTCAATTTTGACCTCATAAGTAGCATTGGGGCGAATGACCAGAGTGTACAGGTGAGTGTCTTTATTGATCTATAAAGGGAATGACAGAATATTTCTGTTCAATATTGAACATCTTAGGCCTCAGGCATTATGTGTTCCCCGAGTGTCACCTCCTACATATTCACAAACACACTTTACCACATTTCTCCTCCCCTTGCTCTGGTGAACTCTATTGGGCTTCTGGGTCTCATTCTGCTGGTATATACTGTTGTGGTCTCCCCCAGCCTCCATCCCCTCCTCCCCCAAAGCTCTGATCATTCTTTGATCTTGTCTGTCCCCCTTAACTGTGAATTTTGCAACAGCAAGTATCATACATGATTCATCTGTGGTGTCTGCAGCTTCTAGCATGGGGCCTGCCCTAGAAGAGGACCTCCATATACAGTCCTTGGACAGTCTTGCTTCGGAAGGCCCTAGGCCTAAACCCAAGTTCTCCAATGACCCAGGCTTTATGGGCTTTTCTAGACCCACTTCCTGTCTCTCCCTACTGTTCTGTTTGTGTCAACCCTCTCCTTGATTTTTCTTATACAATCACTTTTTTCCAGGGAATACAGTTCTCCCTAAGATCGTCACCCTCCTTCACAAGAAGTCAGGCTCATATTTTAAAACTCAGCACTGGGGAAACCTTCTCTAGGAAGCATTGCCTAAACCTTCAAGTGGTTGGTTAGGGGTCCTCCTCTGTGCTGCCACATACTCTGGTCATCTAGGTAGTCACTTTCCTTTGCTTTCTTCTTACCTTCATTTAACTATGAGTTCTATTTATTTATTTATTTAGGCTTCATTGTTATTGTTGTTTTAAGATGAGATCTTGCTAAATTGTGCATGTTGGCCTTAAACTTGCAATCCTCACATCTCAGTTTCCTAAGTAACTATAATCACAGGCATGAGCCATGGTGCCCAGTTTTACTGAGAGTCTGTTAGTGCAGGAGCCATGTCTGGATTACTTTGTTCCTCATGATGAGCATTTGGTGAATGCCAGTTGGAATTGCTGATGAAATCCATCTTCTATCCTCTAACCAATGTAAATGTCTCTGATGTGATGTAACTGAGATAAACTGCCCCCCCTTTTATTTCTGGGTTTGGGTTCTGGGGGTTGAACCCAGAACTTTGCTCATGCTAGGCAAGCTCTATACACAATAACTGCACCTTCCACTCTTTTTTATTTTTTAATTTTTGAGACTAAGAGTGTAGGCTGCCTATGGCTTCAAACCTGCAATCCTCCTGTCTCAACCTCCAGAATAGCTAGGATTACAGGTGTGTGCCGTGGTGCTCAGCCCAGCCACCCATTTCTAAGCCTGACATTCCCTACCTCCCCCATCCTTGGGGAACTTGGCCATGTCAAGCATCGAGAACTTTATACAATTTCATGGGCTTTTGGATCAGCGCTCCTTTGTGAATGCCTACAATTTATAGCACTTCTCTATGTCTACATTCTAATCTGCAAAATGGAGATGATAGTGTTTAATTTATAGAGGTTTGTTTGTTTTGTGGTACTGGGGGGTAAAACTCAGGGCCTGTGCATGCTAGGCAAGTGATCTACCACTGAATTGCATGCCTAGCCCCTTAAAACTTTTTCTCTTTTTATTTGAAACAAGGTATCTCTAAATTATGCAGGCTGCCTCTGGCCTTGAACTTACCATCCTTCGGCCTCAGGCTCCTGAGTCACTAGGATAACAGGTATGCACCATGGTGCCTGACAGTTTTTAGAGTTTTTATAAGTATTAAATGAGACTAAATAAAATGCTTTTCCTTCCCTCTAGTCTGAGGACCAGTTCACATACTCACCCTGCATTTGATGGTCTTGTTGTTCTCATGGTATTTCCCTTGGTGATGAAGGATGACCTGTACTTTATTGTTGCCAAAGCCACAGATGTCAGGGCCTGGAAATTAAACTCCAAAGCATGATTCCATGTCAATTTCAGGCAGTCTGTCTGGTCTGAGGCCAAGACCCAAGACAGACATAGCCTAAGTATTAATAATGAGTGTTTCCCAGAAAAAAATAGAGGGCACACTCAAAGTCAGGATTATTTGACAAGGATTTACTAAAGGGATTATTTACAAAGGTGAGAGCAGGACACAGTGCTGGGAACAGTGGGACCAGTCTCACCTAAGACCTGAATGGATGAAAAGGTGGAAGGGTTACAAGAACCTGGAAGAAAGAGTCCTTGGTAGAGTCCATCCAAGAGAGAAGTGGACTTTCAGTTGAGGAATACAGTTCCCTTCTCTCCCTCTTAACTCTTGCCAGGGCCCACATTGACCAAACCATCTGGAAGCCCTGCCTGTGTCAGGCATTTTATACCATATCATTTAATTCTCACTAGTAAGGATCACTATCTCCACTTTTAGCTGGGAATATTGTGGCTCAAAAAAGTTTAGCAGCTTGTCCAAGGTCAAACAGCTAGTAAGAAGACTTGCTAGGATTCAAACCACTGCCTTCCCAGCAGCAGATCCTGAGGCCCTTTCTTTTTTTGTGAAAACTCTACAGAGAAACTATTGGTTGGTGCCTCTGACCCCAGAGAACTTCACCTGCCAGAGGAGTAGTGTTATGCCTTAAATCTAAAATGTCCCCCAAATTTCATGTTTTTGAATGTTTGGCCCCAGATAACAGTGCTGTTTATGGAGGTTATGGAAGTTTGGGAGGCAGGACTTGGCTTTGCAGAAGTGGTCACTGAGGGCAGGCCTTTGGAAATTTTTAGCCAGACTCACAGCTCCAGTCACTCTGTTCTTCCTGATCTCAAAGATGTAAGGTCTTCTGCCACAGGCCCTGCCACATGTTGCTGCCATGCCTGCCCTACTACCACTATGGACTGATCTTCTGTGAGCCCCCAATAAATATTTCCTTCCATAAGCTTGCTTCAGTCAGTTTCTCTGTCACAGTCATGTACCAGCTCACTAACTCAGAAAATTGATACCTGAGAGTGGGGTTGTTGCTGTGCAGAAAGCTAACCATGTGATTCTTAGGCTTTTGGAAGTTGTTTGCAGGAGGCATTGGGAAGAATTTGGAGATGTGGGTGAGAGAAGCCCTGTAACTCTGGAAGCAGACCTCGAGGGTTGCTCTGGTGAGTATTTGGAAGACCAGAATGCTGGCTCTGATAGAAATGCAGATGGGACTCACAAGGTTTCAGAGGAAAATGGTGACTCTTTTGGGCATTAGACTTGAGGCAATTCATGTTACATTCTAGCAAAGAGCTTGTCTTCACTCTGCCCATGTTCTAAAGATCTGGTTGAGGGCCGGGCATGATGGCGCACACCTGTAATCCCAGTGGCTTGAGAGGTGGAGGCAGGAGGATTGCAAGTTTAAGACAGTCTGCATAACTTAGTGAGACCCTGTCTCAAAAAAGAAAAAAAAAATGGGCTGAGAGTGCAGCTCAGTGGTCCAGCACTTGCAGAGCATGCAAGTGCGAGGCCCTGGGTTCAACACCGGTACCACCAAAAAAAAAAAAAAAAAAAGATCTGGGTGAGGGTGAATTAAAAAATAATGGAGTAATCAATTTGATGGAGAAAACATCACAAGGGTGGCAAGATGTAGGTAATGTGGCATGGCTGTTGCTTCTTTTAGCCAGATTTGAGGGGAAAATGAAGCAAAAGGCCAGAAGGAATATCTGAAAAATGTGCAGTTTACTATAGAGGGAAAAAGCTGTGGCTTGTCTATGGTTACTGTAGACAGGGTTTGTTTGGGTAAGGAGGCCTTAATTGTTAAGAAAAACCATAGTAAAGGGAAGCCTTAACCTTTTCACTGGGACGAAAGAAGTTCTCTTGGGACACAGGAGTTGGCCAGACCCCTCCCATCTAAGGCACCTGCGTATTACTAAAAACCCACTTAAAGGGAGAGTATCTGAAAAGTGAATGTCTCTGGAACACCCTGATGCATGGGGGCTCTCCAGGGAAGTGGTTTCTTGGCCTGGAAATACAGAAGCTGCTGTTGCTGCTGTAGTTCAAAAGGGTGAAGCTACCTCTGAAACTAGCAACAAACTAGCAACACCATGCTGGCTTTACAAGCATGCAGAATGCAAAAGTTAAGGGATTATGTAGGCTGACACCAAGGTTACAGAAGATAGCCTGTGAGGCCAGGCAATGTGTATCAAGGGCAGTCCTCTGCAGAAAGCCCATGAAGAGCTGATGTGTGAAACTTTGAGGGTAGATCCTAAGCAGCAATGGAGACCCCAGGATGTTGGAGATGCTAGCACCATGAAATGTCTGCCAACAGAAACTGCTGGCAAGAAATGGAGCCAGGCTATGAGGGCCGTGTATGCTACAAATAACAAAACTAGAGGAGCAGAGCCACACAATCTTTTTGGAGCCCAAATGATGCCAGATTCCAGATGCCAGATAATGGCACATGTGCCAGATTTTAACTGAAAGGGTTTGTTTGTCTGGCAGGTTATCAGTCTTGCTATGGACCAGTCTCTTCTTTCTGTGCCCCTATTCATCCATTTTAGAATGGGGATGTGTCATGATTAGAATATAAAATGTCCCCCAAAGGTTATATGCTTTAATGTTTGGTCCCTAGCTGGTGGTTCTGTCTAGGAAGGTCATGAAACTTTGGAAAGCAGGACTCTGTTTTGTGGAAGTGGTCATTGGGGGTGAACCTTTGGAGATTTTTTATCTAGACCTGTGGCCCTGGTCACTCTCTGCCTCCTGTCCCACAATGCCATGAGGTTGTCTGCCACAGCCCTTGCCTCCACTGTCACCATGCCTGTTCTGGTGCCACTATGGACTGATCTTCTATGACCTTCCAAGAATCCTTTTCCTCTATAAGTTTGTTTGGATTAGTTTTTTCTGCTACAGTGATGACAGTGATGACTAATACAGAATGCTTAGTCTCTGCCATGGTATGTTGGGAGTATGTAACCTGTTTTTGTTTTGCAGAGGATCACAGATAAATTTGCCTGAAGTCTCAATGGAGACTTTAGATTGGACTTTTGAACACCATTCAGACTGTTAAGACTTTAGGGACTCTTGAAGTTGGACTGAATGCATTTTCCATTATGAAATGGCCATGACCTTTGGAGGCTGTGGGTGCAGTGTTATGGTTTAAATCTAAAATGTTCTCCAAAGGTAATGTGTTGAACATTTGGTCCCCAGCTGGTTATGCTATTTGTGGAGATTATAGAATTTTGGGATGTGGAACTCAGGTTTGCAGAAGTCACTGGAGACAGGCCTTTAGAGGGTTTTGTTGTTTGTTTATTTGTTTGTTTGTTTGTCTGTTTTATGGTACTTGAGGGGTTAAACCCAGGGCTTCACACATACTTTTCAAGTACTATACCACAGGGCTCCACTCGTAGTCCATTTTTTGTTTTTTTTTTTAACCTTGAGACAGGGTCTTAAGTTACATAGGCTGCCTCTGGCCTCGGACCTCTAATTCCCCTGCCTCTGCCTCCTGAGTCACTAAGATAACAGGCATGAGCCATGGCACCCAGCCTTTTAAGGGTTTTTACCCAGACCTATGGCTCCAAATCACTCTCTGCTTCCTGATCACAAAGACATAAGGCTGTCTGCTACAGGCCCCGCTATGTGTTGCCACCATGCCTGCCCTGCTGCCATTATGGACTGATCCTCTGACTATGAGCGTCCAATAAAGATTTCCTTTTATAAATTGTTTCAGTCAGTTTCTCTGTCACAACAAACATACCAGATGATTAATGCATCCAGGAATAGGCTTTCATCTAATTTTTAATCTCCATGTTATTGCTTCCATGTTGTTGCTCTCTACTCTCACAATCACTTATCAGCCTTTGGCTAAGATCAAGTGCAAATCAATCTCTCTCTCTCTCTCTCTCTCTCTCTCTCCCTCTCTCTCTCTCTCTCTCCTCCCCCTCCCCTTCCCTTCTTTCCCTCCCTCTTCCCCCATCCCTCTTTCTTCCAACCTCTTTATCAAATCCTCCTCTTCAGCCTCATTCTTTTTCTGTCTGCATCCTCCCCTCTCTCCCACTGTCTGTTTTCCTTAACTTTCAGTCTCTTTTTCATTCAGAGCAATATAACCCTCTGGGTGTCTAAAACGTGGAGAGAGATAGATGAGGCATGGGGAGAGAGAGAGATTTGATTCTTCCTGGGAAAAGAAAGGAATGTGTTGAGAGAATTTTAAGAAAGTTGTGCTGTGTGAAGTGTAGTGTAACTTTTCCTCTGACTTTGTACAAAACCATTCAGTACAATCCACCTTCTTTATCTGTGCTTTGGAATTTGTACTGTCTGTGGTTTGGTGATTTTTAAATATCAACAATTTTGAAATTGGATTCAAGGTTGGATAGAGCTAAGAGCTGGACCCTCTCAAGGAAGCCTAGCTACATGTTTAAAAATTACAAATGCCATACTCTAGACACATGATAGATGCTTGATGAAAGTCATTTCCCTCACCTTGGGTGTTTTTCTTGCCCTCAGGCAGAGCATAGTGCCTTATTGTAGTAGGCACATTTGAGAGTATCTACACACTGTTAATGACTCATTTCTCCTTGTCTGAGAACTAGGGAGTATCTTCTGAACTGTAGACTTTTTAAAACCACATGCCTCCCCACTTCTTTCGTTGATTTATATCAACAATTGGGTTTAGAGTTGTCATGTATTTGTGTACGTGTGTGTGTGTGTGTGTGTGTGTGTGTGTTGCTGGGGATCTAACCCAGGGCATCACACGTGCTAGGAAAGATCTTTAGCACTGAGCTACACTCGTAGCCTTTAAAGTTGGTTTGTTCAGGTCTTTGAAGAGTCTTACTGCACAGGGAGTATGGAGCTATCACATTAGAAAATTTCTATTTCAGGTCTGTCTAAACCTTTTCAACCACAATGGCTCTTATCAGGATCTTGTGGGGCTGACAGTGACTATTATCAGAGAGCTTACCAAACATGATGTAATACTTAGATTCTGAGTGCATATCCTCCTGGTTCAGGGTGGCAGGAAAGAGTTTCACATACCCACCACCACAATCAATGCCTTGCTCGTGTTTTACTGAAAACTGAATCACCAAAGTCTCATTCTCATTGCTGAATGGCTTAAACCTGGTTGAAATGGCATAAAATTTGGCATCTTCACTTGTCTGGAGACCTGGGAGCAGAGACACAAAGACTTCAGGCTGAAGTATCCAAAAAGCAATCAGAGAGATCCAGCATTTGACCTAACCAGTCATTGGTATTTTCCCACACATGTATTGTGTACCAGATGCTATGCTGGAAGCTTTGTACAAATTGTCCCATTCAAGCCTCTGAGCAATGCTAAAAAATGGGCATTATTTCCTCTCTCTCTTTCTCTCTCTCTCTCTTTCTTTCTTTCTTTCTTTCTTTCTTTCTTTCTCTTTCTTTCCTTCTTTTGCAGTGCTGGGGATTGAACCCAGGGCCTTGCACTTGCATGCTTTGCAAGTGCTGTACTACTGAGCTGTACCCCCAGTCCATCTTTTTACTTTTTGAGATAGGGTCTCATTAAATTACACAGACTGCTTCTGGTCTGGAATTTGAGATCCTCTTGCCTCTGCCTCCTGAGTTGCTGGGATTACAGCTGTGAGCCACCATGCCTGGCTTTATGTCCACTTTATATATTAGGACGCCGAGACATGGAGAGATGAGGTAACATGAGTAGGGTCATATGGCTAGTAAACAACAAAGTTAGAATTTTAAGTCATTTCATGTGATTCTTCCCCTGTACCATGCTACCTCTGATTTTCAAGAGACACTTCAGCGACTGTATAAAATAAGACCCTCCTTTTTCTGAGGGCCCCCTGGATGGCCAGAATGAGATTCTGCCATACACAAGTGCTGGTGTAGAAAGAATCCCGTTGCTTCTAATAATTTCTGTCATTTACTGAGTATTTACCTCTTTACCAGATAATATGTTCATTCGCATGTGTTATTACACTTAAACCTCATAATAACCCCCATGAAATGGGCTATACTAATATCTCCACTTTTCATGGAGTCATTGAGGTTATTTCACTTGTCCAAGATCATCCAACCAGTCTTAATTCCAGAGTCCCTAACCTCAACTATAAGTCTTTACCTTCTCTTCCAGAAAATATCAGGGCCTGTCAGGGATCTCAGAACCTTTGTAATTTAATCATTATTTTATAGATGAGGAAACCATGCTCTAGAGAGGCAAGATCATGCAGTCACAAATGACAAACAGACAAACAACATCTCCTGACTCCCAGACCAGTAGTCTTTCTATTATTTCATGCTGCTGCCGAGCTTATATGGTATGATTCTGACTATTACTTTGGCTCTCTGAGTCTCATTTACTCATCAACAAAATGTGGATAATTATTTCTACCTTATAGGGTTCCCAGTGAAGGTCAAATGAGTAAGACATGTGAGAAGTACTTTGTAAATTGTCAACATGAATATAAGGAGCTATCACCATTCACATTTGCTAAGGTTCTTTCTTTCATAATCCCACAGCTCTCTATACTTTCCTGGGTCACACTCTGATTATGAGGTCTCTTTCAATCTCTTTGAATAATTTTTAAATTCCTAAAAAGAGGCATCTTTATATTCTCAGCATTTAGGCATAGATGAAATGTTCAACAAATATGTGTTAAATAACATGAAGGATCATGGGGCCTGATTCAGACAAGGTGTTGAGCATTTCTTGCATACCAAGTTTTCTGGGGTAGGCACTTTCATGTCTGACATTATGTTAGGAGCTGTCTGCATTTTGAAGAATATATGTACTTCCTTAAAGACCTCCAGGGAGCTAGAGTAGCCAGGAAAGATTTCCTGGTGGAGGGAATGGGCACAATGGTAGAAGATCGTGCTTTGAGGCTCGCGCTGTCAAACCCTGCTTGTTGTTTGTTGTTGTTGTTAGGTGCCATCGAGTCATGTCTGGCTAATAGCAACCCTCATAGGGTTTTCAGTGGCTGATTGTTTCAGAATTACCTCAGAAGTGGATTGCCACATCTTTCTTCCATTTTTGCGGTGCTGGGAATCAAACCCAGGAACTCAGAGACTGCAGAGCAGCACTCTACCAACTGAGCTAAATCTCAGCTCATCAAACCCTCCTAGGTAGCTTAATTCCATGCCCCCACTCTCTGAGCCTCATTTGTATCCCAGAGGAAGAGACGTGAGGGGCAACAAGCAAGAAGTCAAAGTAGGAGGAGACAGGTGGCTGTACAGTAAGGCGTATTCCCTTACTGGACTCACCAAGGTACAAGTATACCATGGGTCATTTAGTCTCCAATTCTCTCTCCTCTGGAAACAGTTTTACACAGTGGATTTAAAAGAGATTTAAAATGCTGAAGCCAGTTCATAATTCTTCCCTTTAATAAACATGAGAATGAAATCCATAACAGTAGCCAGGAGGGAGAAGATAGGAAATTACTCCAGAGGGCAATCAATGAATTTATAGGACAAAAGCTTTCTCGGACCAAAAACCCATGCCTGCAGTCCTTGTCCTCAGTGCTTACCCTTCTCCACAATATTATTTGGCCCTTACAACAGCCCTATCTAATGAGCATGACAGGTGATGATTATTATTTCCATTTAATATCAAGGCTCAGAGAAGTAAAAAGACATGCTTCAATTATAAAGTGAGTAGGTCATGGAAGTTAGCCCTAGGTCTGTCTGCTCTGCTCTCCACTAAGCTGTGCTTTGGAAAAGCAACATTCGGATGTTACACAGTGCTTTCTCCTCTTACAATGCAGAGTGTTAGTTATTCGAAAAATCCTAGTGGGTGCCAGGCATGGTGGCACACATCTGTAAGCCCAGCACTTGGGAGGCTGAAGCAGGAGGATTGAGAGTTCAAGGCCAGCCTGTGCTACGCAGGGAGATCTTGTCTCAAAAATAAATAAATAAACAACAACAATAACAAAAATCCAAAGGGCTTGGAGAAAGCATCATAGTTTAAGTGGTAATGAACACAGTCCCTGAAATTGGACCCAGAATCAGATCTCAGCTTTACCTCTTTTGAGCTGTGCCTGTAAGCCTTGGACAAATAATTCAACCTCTCAAAGGCTCTTCCACAAAACTTGGAAAATAATAGCAACTACTTTACAAAGTTACTAGGAAGATTAAGGGGATAATGTATGTAAGGGCTTAGTTTTAAATTCAACGTGAGGGGCAACAACGTGTTGTTCAATGAATGGACATTATTATTTTTGTGTTGAGTTCACTCTTTTGCACCTATTAATTTTTTTTTAATTAAGAAAAATTTCTGGGCACATGCCTGTAATCCCAGCAGTTCAGGAGGCAGAGGCAGGAGGGTCCCAAGTTCGAGGTCGGAGGCAGCCTGTGTAACTTAGCAACTCCCTGTCTCAAAATTTAAAAAGGGGCTGTGCCTGCAGCTCAGTAGTAGAGCACTTGCAAAGCATGTGTGAGGCCCAATGTTCAACCCCACAGTACCATGCCAGAAAGAGAGAGAGAGAGAGAGAGAGAGAGAGAGAGAGAGAGAGAGAGAAATGAATTGGTGATCATGGATAAAAACAATTGTATAGAAGCCAGAATTTTTCAGTCAATTATCATAGTCCTAAATTCCAGTATTTACCTTTATCTTTTTCTTTGTCTCCATAAAATTTTCCTGTAGTGAGCTGAAATTTACCATAATCTGGCATATGTTTAGACTCCACCCATCGTTTTTTCCATCCATCTGTGGATTAAAGGAGAAGAAAGAAATATATAAAATTGACTTGTGTTTCCTTGTTGTTGTTGTTAGGTGCCGTCGAGTCGGTATCCGACTCATAGCGACCCTCTGTACAACAGGGGAAACACTATTGTCAGTGCTTCTCTGCTGTTCATAGGGTTTTCAATGGCAGATTGATTTTTGGGAGGGGGTTGCCAGGTCCTTCTCCCAAGCCTACAGCTTCTGGTGTTCCCAGGCGGTCTCCCATCCAGGT